>WOVY01000442.1:0-65896 GCA_013436015.1 Rhipicephalus annulatus
TAGCCCACAGTTTTGTGGCTTGAACTTCTCGTGAATTCATAATAGGGTCGCGTCAGCAAGTGTGGAACAACGCCGCGGCTCGGAGAAATTCGAACAGTACCGTCGTATCAACAGAGACACTCAAGGAGACTACTTTAGAGATCTCTATTAGGTTCAAGAACGTCATAGCAGTCATCTTTTCTGACACCGAGCCCCGCACGTTGTGTCAGACGTGGCTGGTGCTTCCAATCAAATGCTTTTAGTACGATCTAAAAAAGCGTGTTGCATGTACGGCGATTTCACACGAAAATATAGATGTGGTGCTTCGTATTACAATCGCATGAACGTCAAAGAGATCGCACATGTCCCTATAACGCTACATATAGGTACATTTGTACTCATTCGCTTTTCGTACTTTTCAGTCGGTGTGAGCCGAAAAGCCTAAGACAAAACTCAGTTCCGCCATATTTCTCATGTTTAAACTGCTCTTAGTTATTGTATTAAGCAACCGCATTTGAAAAGCCCTGTCACGGCGAGTATCAAATTTGTTAGCCCTCTGATAGTATTCTTGCGAATAACTATGCTCACACTCACTAGAGGTCGCAAGTAACAGTTCTTTTACTATACGTTTTTAGCCTGTACTGACAAGCATTTCTAAGTGAATTCAACTACCTTACTTACCGCATACATCCAGCCCAAGTTAGAACTTACCGCAGGATAATGTTAAAAGTGTAGTAGAAATGAGGCCTAGTAGATTACATATGATCTTAGGTAATTGCACTGAAAGTTACTTGAACGGACCGGACAACACATGCTCTGTGTCGCGTTCTGTTTCAGTCCGTCCAAGTAAGATAGCATATGCTTACCCAAGACTATAGTCTAGCGTTGGTTACTTGATTGTAATCGGCTAGTTCTGGCTTATGATGTATAATGCTGGCCATCAGTTTTTAAAAAGCGTGGTTTTCACTCAGTTGCCATCCACCGATTGAGTTGTCTACGAAATATATTTATCATGTCACTCGAGTTTGTGCGCTAACTTCGTTGTTCTTTCTCCCGTCTTTGGCGTAGCTTGTACAGTGACTATGACCCGGACGACGACGACCTGTCCCCGAACCTGGAGAAGCTCGCGGCACCGTTGCGCTGCCGGACGGCACGCACGGGACGTCTGGACGACGACGAGTACGACTACGCGGAATCGGACACTGACTACCACTACTGAGGCTATGCATATACTTCAACCGACAGAGTGACTTATGAGCAAAAACACAGCGTCAACTGGTGCCGTTCACGCGGACTGCATCGTCTATGAGTGAACTACGGTGTGACTCATGCGTGTGCCGTCCAACGGACCAGACAGTTTGGACGCGGACTCTTACACGTGCCTCACACCGTGTGATTCAAATGCTTCAACGGCGGGGCTGTTTGTACTTCGCCGGCGTTATGCAGGAAAAGTATGCACAAAGTCGCTATATGTGGTTGTCGCGCCGCCACACAAGTCGCGGCTGCGGTATGTGCACACCACTTTCCGGACGACCAGAAATGCTAAGAAACGCAAATCATTGACCACAAGTCACGCGGAAGCACGTCTCTGTGCTTTCGTGCGAACCCTGTGAGACCTTAATCGTGACCAGGAATTCGCGAAACATCTCGGAAGAGATGTCGAAGCTTAGCAAGAAGTCCAGCGTCCTCTGTTCGCACTCGTCCTCTATGCATGCTCTCCGCTGGAGGTCCTTTTTCTTACATCCGTCCAAGTTAACAGTTTTGTGGAACGCCGAAGTGAAGCCACAGGAAGAGTTGAAAACCTCGTGCTTGTCCACTGCTAGATCGCCCTGTTTGGTGAACTTCAAGGTGAGCGAAGAACAATATACGCTGCCAAAGATTACCATCCCATCCAGAAAGTAGCCGAGGGCCTTTGCCCGCAACGTGTGCCCAGAGTGCCGAGGACACATTACATACCCTTTTTTGTGATGACACGTGCCTTGACTTGTTTTTTTCTTCATCGATTAAGGCCTGGCGCCCATTTCTACATAAAGCACAGTGCTTGTTGCTACGGGATGCGCCTTCTTTTCTACGTGAATGCCTTTTTTTTTTGCTGCTAATGTGCGGATGGACACAGATTGAGCACACCGCACCGATGATCTTGTTGTCAGATCCGTTATCCCGACTGACTGTGGCCACAGTGCATCGATCTACCAGTGTCACACAGAGATCGCTTATAACCGTGGGAAAAGCTGCAACGTCCATTAGCTCCTTGGTGCTTCAAAACATGACGTCAAGTCCACAGCTTGCGGATGCTGTGCTTGTGGTGCGTTGAGATTTCAGTGCTAAGCGTGATGATTGTGTGTACACCGATAGAGGGTCACTAGATGTTCTGCGTCCTGGTAGATGCTTCGAACCTCTGATGTGAGCGAAATGACAAGCCGGAATGCAGCGCACCATCTAACCAAGGCTTATGGTTCATACGAACGATCCTTGTGTAATATTTTTGTCATTACAAAGACAGATGGATTATTACTGTGAATCTGCGAGTCACGAGGGCGTCGTCGCTATAGAGCCCCTCTATCTGATTAGCATGCCCCTCTATCTGATTAGCGGCTCGGAACCGCTGATTGATTACGTATTGGGGTCGCTGTAGATAACGATTGTCTTTTATTGTTGTGTCACCGGTGAGTGCTTTTGTGATGCGTTGTCGCGCAGTTCTTAGTTTTCGTTGTTTGTTTGAGATTTATTGCAGGAAATGTCTTGTTCTGTAGTTTGCCGAGAAGCTGTTCAGTCTCCTTATCTCAGTTCCATCTCTTTTTCTCTCTTGTCATCGGCGAAGTCGCGCTATTTTGGGGTGTGAAAAGCGTGAGCTATGTGTGGGACACATTTCTTATATTCCCCTTGTTTCAGGGGACACTCAACGGAGTGAACAAAGTGGTTACTCTGGTAATATATTTCAACTATATTTATTGTTATTGTTATGGCAAATCTATGAAAGGTTGTGCAAATATTAAATATGCGAGGAGTTGGAAAGATGTTCCGAGGGTTTTCAAGAATGAACAGGGAAATAGGGTGAAAATGAATAATCAGACGTGTATTGAAAGAAAAAGATGTGCCGGCTTTCTATACATTTCATGCAGGGCAAGGCGTCAAGGCTATTGACAGGAACGTTCGCCTTTCTTTTTTCTTTAAAATGCCTACATGAAAGTGCCAAAAATACCCAAGTCCTGAGACCTCGACGTTTAGCGAGTATACATGGGGTTTGGAGGGGAACGGTGTGTCGCTTTTGTCATTTCTGAGTTTATAATAGATATCTATTGACAAGGTATAGGATTTTACATAAGTTATCGGGGTATGAGGCAATAGACGACATGTCTTAGTGCGTGCATGTACCACCCTCTCTTACCCACGGCGGCAACTTTTCTTCACAGCAGTGTGGAAGCTACAGAACAGAAGGGTATGCCGACTACCAGGCCAAGAAGTAGTTCTTGAGTTTACCGACAGTTTTCTCATTGGTATCGCTGAAAAGAATGACGATTTATTTATTACGAGACTCAAACAGTCGCCGGAAGTCATATGGGTATAATACCGTAATTGTTCAGTTTGTAGCAGTGCCTTCTTTTTTATGTTTCTTACAACTGAAAAACATTACCTTCTCCCAAGGTAAATGTGGCATTCACGACGTAATAGTTCTGTGTGCGGTGGCAAACGAGTGTCCTCGAAAAACATACTCGCATTTCCAAACTAAAATGTACACTGGTCAATTGAAATGTATCTCCCATTTACATTTCTCGTGTACAATTATTTTTCCTAACAAGTTAACAATGCGAGCGAGCGACACCGAAATCGGCGCAAGGAGCCGTACGTATAGTACTTGCTTATCAACACGAATACACGGAAGCCCCGCCTCCGTCACTGCAATGTCAAGATAAGTGGTCGCCGAGTATATATAGACAATTTTCCACAGCGGCGCAAGATCACTACCATGTTTTATGACGTGACCGTAACCAGCCGTCTCCTGCAGTTGCCCCAGCCGACGCATTGGACCAGCGAAGCGGCCGTGGCCGTTCAGTGCCAGTAGCAGGGGTTAGAAGCCAACGTGGCAGCACCTATGTAGACGCGACCACCCGCTTCGATATGAACTCGCGCTGTTGCTCGCCACTGTCTTCACAGCAATTATTAAATGATGAAATCAGCTATCGCTTCGAGTCATCTCACGCTGGGGGACAAAGCATCAGGTATGGTCCGTCTTTACTGCTGGGTTAGTGGTGCTTATTTAGCCATGGCTGCTAAGCCTCATCTGCGACTATTAGAGAATGAATTTGAAAACACGGCAAAATACCGACGAATACATATTGCTCTCGAAGCTGCAGGACGTAAATAGAAAGCCAATAAATGCGTTCGTTGCAAATCTGTGGGCCGCACAGCGCAGAACGACGACGTTGAAAGTTTTAAGCGGTACGAAACTGCATCTACAGGTGCCGCCACGGCGACTTTTTTGGCGCTGCCGGCTGCTCGCTTTTAAGGCCAACCCCCATAACCGCGAAAATGCTCGCGACAGCGACGCGACGTAGATTTCCTTCGCGCGAACAGTTGCTAGCGCAGGCAAACCTCATTCACGCGACGGCTTCGGCGAGCGAACTCCACTGTAGCTTGCGCGAGGCCGTCTACTCGTACCAATAATTCCGCGTAGTCAGCAGTATACAATGTAGAAATAAAATGTGTTGTATAATTGAACGGAAGGGGTTATTATTGCCTCGCACCATTTTTTTAGGTGCACGTGCGTAAACAATCCGTTATTTCTTCGTTGCGCACACGTGACTCAGGTGGAGAGGAGAGGAGGTGGTGATTTCGCGGCACATGAGAACCGACAGTACGTCAGTCATGTACATCCTGTTCCGGTGCTTTTAGCACAGCACTTCCGGGCGATGGGCGACGGTTTCCAAATCTGGAGAACCGAGCGATCGCTCGAAAACTACCACGCGACACGTCGCGCGAACGCCCTGTTTCGTCGCTCATAGCATCGCTCGTCACTGTCGCGTGCATTTTCGAGTTTATGGGGTTTGGTCTTCACTCACTAGCGCAGACACCGTGGTAAAGAGACCCCCCCCCCACTATGTGGTGATGCCATCTGGGTTTGGATTGAACAAACTGGCTGCAGAAAATCGTCCATAGTTTTCTGGGTGATTAAACCCAAGGCCGATATGAAGGTTCAGCGACAATTCCGTGGATGAGCCTTTAGGCGCAGTTGCACGCACGTTTAATATGTCAGCCACTTACGATGTAAGCAAACACCGATGTAGTGTGTGCGTTGTGGACAATGCGCATAGGCGGTGTGTGCATACCCTAGGCCAAAGAATGTCATCTACTCATACTTCCTTGTAGCGCTCGTGTTGTCTACGTTTCTTTCTTTTGTCTCTGTGTTTTTTGGCGCTAAGATTTCGTAGTCATGCTTCCTTGCATCGTTCCAGTTTTAGCATGCAGTGCGCTTTCGCACGTTGTAATGCCTCGAAAGTGTATACAAGTTTGAGTGTGCCGCATTCATGCAGTTCTGCACGTGATTTTTATATCTTTCGAGTCTCGACTTGGCCCTCTAGGGTGAACCTCGTAGCTTTGTCGAATTTAGGCCTAGCGACACTCAGTAACTGCTGTTGCGTGAACGTCTGACCTGCCAAGCTTTGAACCTTTTTTGTAAGTGTTTTTCGGCATGTTTTACAGGCATGAAAGCGCATTTTGGTCACAGAAACCTTACAGGAATACAATAGAAACTTTTGCGGAACGCGTTACCAGGACTGGGAAAAAGTGTTAGTGCCAAGGGCTTTTTTTTTCGATTCTTGACTCTCGCACGACTATCGTGTGAACGTATCTAATGGACCGAAATAAAGCCAACGAAGACAATACAAGCCAACGCAGACATCATTTTTATCACACCTAAGACTTATTCACCTTGATTTTGGGTAGAGAGCTGGCAACCTTGTCTTGGTGCTATGGAAGAAAGGTATGTTTAACAAGTGGCAGGCAGTCATAGATGGCGCCAGTGTTGCTTGCATTTGGGAGCTGTCTAGATGCTCTTATCGCCTCTGTTCGCATTGCACGCTCATTGTCATGCAGCATATGCTGTTGATATATTGGTGCAGTGTGTTGCGGCGTATCGCACTCACCTGCAAACTCTTGTCAGAACGCTAGGCCAGACTGGCCTCGCAGCCGAAAGGCGGCATTGCAGTCGCTGAGACTGAGACTATATCTATAGGACAGACGTCTGAACTTCTATAGACTTGTGTGAGAAGGAAATGAATGCCCAGTCCGGCCACGCTGGCGAGCTGACCTGGGGACTGTTGCGCTGTGTAATCTTCGCTTCTTGTCATCTAGAGTAGATGAAAGTCTGCAGCGTACATGTCGCTGTGTCCTTGCGTAACCCTAAAGCCGGCGCGTCATACATTCAGAGTCAGCACGTTAAGTTGCCCGTTACTTCCTTTCTAGTCGCTTATTGACCAAAGCTTACGCTATGGAAAATGACTTATCGGTGTTTATGCATACTTGCCATGTAATGAAAAAAAAAAGACCACAGCTTTTGTAGCCTGATACTTGTATGCTTCAACGTAAAAATGGACGGCTTCTTGACCTCATCAAGATAGCTTGTGTCAGTCCGGCCTCCAATGTTCTGTTTGACAGTGTAAAATTGTAACATTCACCCGCTTAAGTGGTGTTTCATAAACCAGGTATAACCTAAATCAAGAAAACCAAACTGAAGAGGTGGCCTTCACATCACAATTTTATGCCGATTTTATGAAAAGCTAGGCAAACGTTTTCAACGAGATTTGTATAGTGCAACCGTCAGAACGTCCAGCCGTCTATCAATGGACCTGTTTCTTTTTAAGCACATGAGTAATAAGTTCCGAAAACACACTTCTGTACCTAGTATACGACACGCGCCTTTTTCACTCACATCTAGCCGTCACCGGAACTCATTTGTTACATCCCGTTCGCTTAAAATGAACGGGTCTTTACCGGCAAAATCGTGCGCGTGCTAAGGCAGCGTGGAAATAGCTGCGCTTTTTCGCCATTAGAATTCGTGAGCTGTCATCCAGTGCACAATGCACGTATCGCCACCGCTTTTGTTTCTGTTTAGTACGTGGCCGTTTTAAGTATCTCTGTTTACGATATTTATACACCGCCTTGGTTCCACAAAATGTTTGTTTTTCCTCTGTAATTATCTTTGCCTATTATTTCACTAATTGGTGAGTGTGCAAATGGCCTTGATGTGATCAATGGTGAAAATAATAAGTGCTGCGAATTTAGGAATTCCAAATTTCTCAGGCTGCTCTACATTATGCGAAGCTTGGGAAAGCGAGCTTCAGTGTTATTAAACACACAGCTTTGTTAATTTCATTTCTTCCTCTCCCTCTCGCTCAAATGCGCGCAGTGTAGACTTCAAATGCGCGCAGTGTAGAAACGAATTTTCGAGCAGGTCTTACTAACTAATGCCCATCATTGTTTTTTCTTTTATATTGCACCTCATTTATTATTGATATATAGAAGGAAAAATCAGAAGAGGGGAGGATATGTTTCAATGATTGTAATGCCACCGACTCCACTTATAATACTTTGCACTTGTAAAGCCGTGCTATTATCTTGCTCGTTCAAAAGTGTGCACGCGCTACGGAGACGAGCTCGTCATACAAGGCGCGCTCATGGTTTCTTTTCGGTATTTCGAAATGTAGGCGGTAAGCATTACTATTTATTTGACAACTATAGTTACATTTTATATACAAAACCCATGAACCATCAATGCTATACGCAATACCACTCTCTACCCGCTTTGAGGATGATTTGGATAACCGTCACAGCGACGGCGACGAAAGAAGTGAAATTACAAGTTCTAATTGTAAATACAAGTTGCAAATATATGATGCGAAACGTGCAGTTATGCTTCTGGTTTATTGGAAGTAGTTGTTGAGTAATGACTAAACGCTGTAATTAAGAAAAAAAGATATCCTGCTACACTTTGTCCGCAGCAATAGGTTATTATCGCGAGCATTGATGCGCTCAAGATAAGATAAGCGGTGTTTTGCGCATGGTTTGTGCACTTGTTACGTAGGCCGAGCGCTGGGCCTTGTTACACGAAATCTGTACACGCTTACTCAAGTTCATCTAGAGTCGTTCACCTGTTGTTATGTTTCCTCGGCGTTTTTAGCTTTGTTCTTGTAAATAAAACAAGAATATGTATGTCTTCGTACCGAATGACATATTTTTTATTGCGCGCTCTATCGCTTGTTTAATTTGCTACAGCTTCTTCCCTGCAAATGCATCGGGCGTGAGCGTAGTAGTCTGTGCATGTCCCTGCTGTGAATGTGCTTCCACATAATGAGTTGACTTTCGCTTATGTGCGCACCACACGTGACTTTCGAATAGTGCCCGCAGCCCACTTTATACAATCACCTCACTGGTATATACACAAGAAGCCTACCGAATCGTTTTGTATGCGACTTTGTATATCTTGTGCCTCCGTCCCCTTCTTTCTTTTTAGGCTTTTTTTTTTTCAGTTTGTCTTCTATACCTGTTGTTCTGTTAGTGACGCATGAAGAGAGTTTCTGAAGTGAAATAAAGAAGAGAAGAACCTTATTAATTTTTGCGAGCTCTGCTTCGTGTTTAATTTATTTGTGTGTGTGTAAGATCAACAATCTCTTGCAAGTAGTTCAAGGTGAAATCAATACATGTCAAATGCTGGAGATTGTGGCACACAGTCAACTGTAAAAAAAAAAAGAAAAATTGCCGGGCCCCTTCGCTTGGGCTTCTCCTCTCACCTTGCCACGTCGAGTGCTAAAAAAAATCAAGGAAATCATGCAGACACGCAAGCTACGAGCCTGAATCGTCCACGTTGTATTTGATGTGATCAAGTGAGTGAGTGAGTGAGTAAGTGAGTGAGTGAGACAGCTTTACTCATAGGACCACAATATATGCGAGTGATTTCAACGTCACCTGGCTTTACGCCGATTAGATCTCAACAGCTTGTGTATAAGCTGCGCGTTCTGTTGCCACTTTCAACCTGTTTCTAGCTATGTTTGCTCTGCAAAAACGTACACCATCTCCCACTAAAGGGAACCATGGGTATCATGCGAAGCAGCACATGGGCCGCCTCATAGTTCCGTTCATCACGGGCACCTTGCCCGATGCTAACGCGTCCTTGCAAGTGGAGCCCGCCATGAGTTTAATGTAGTTTTTGATGGTGTTACTCGTCCCAAACTCTTGTTGAGCGCGCCCCGCGGTCTCATCGCCACGCCACATGGGAGCACGTGGGTTCATCGCGCGTCTGCAGAAGCTCGTTTCCCGGCGCTATCGCGTGATTTCTCAGATTGTAAGGGGGAGGGGTGACAGCGTCTCACCCAGCCCCTTACATAGGCCCGAACGCGCTAGTGCGAGGGTGTGTTGTGGCAGTACTTGGACCAGCTGTTGCACATGCGCAGTGAGAGTGGTCACGCCGCACACCAGATGGAACTCCGCCATAAGCTGCTTCGCATTCTAAAACGCAAGCCTAGAAAAAGTATGCTCACGTGCACATGTCGTAGAAAACTGCAATAAAATCATTACTACAAAAGATCCAGCATAGGTCAGCCCCACCGCAATGCGAAATTGTTATGTGGCGAAACATAACAAACATCAGAAGGTGGTGTTTTTTATGCAACATAGTGTGCCTCCAAAAAAAAAAAGAACGCCGTTTTTTTTTCTTCTATGAGTTTCACGGATCCCATTGGACTCCACCGGCTATTTCCGCTGGTTAAAAAAGTTACTTGTTTTATTTCCTGTAATTACTGTCGTAAGTATTGTTCGTGCGCATGTGAAGGTGTTTTGTTCCATGCACAGTAAAGGGAACGGCGCAGGTAGCGCATGGGTGCCTTCTTTCTATAGCTTCTGAATATTGTTCGACACATTTCATGAAACACCTTTCATACCTTAGGGGAAACATACATGTTGTTCGCTTTTTTTTGAAACTGTTCGACCATATGTATGAACAACTGCACTGCATTCCAGCTTAACGGACAACTGAGTAGCCTCCGTGCACGCATATATATATATATATATATATATATATATATATATATATATATATATATATATATATTGTTACACAAGGCAAGGTAACTTAATGGGTTTTTTAATGGGCGCTGAGTTCACGATCACAGTATGATGATGATGATCTCCACCGCCATGGCTCGTACCCACTCAGGGGGATCGCAGTGGAGGCAACGTCGTCTTTCTTCTGGGCCCACGCTTCCCTTGTTTTTCCTGGTAGTGATACTCTGTATCATTCCTCCTCTCTCAGACGAAGCCCTCTGGGCGAGTCATTCTTGCATCCTTCGTGTAAACGGCTTCAGGCGGGCAACATGCGTCACCTCTGTCTTGCATGAACGTCGGCCACTAGTGGTGATGCGTGCAATTTCATAGTTGACCTCGCTGACACGACGGAGTATCACAAAAGGACCGGCATAATGTGCCAGTAGCTTTTGGCTCAAGCCACGTCTGCGTATTGGGGTCCACACCCACACTAGATCACCGGGGGCATAGGTTACATGCCTTTGTTGACTATCGTAGCGAGTTTTGGAGGACTCTTGCGCTGCCAGTGTACGTAAGCAGGCAAGTCGACGGGTCTCTTCCGCACGACACAAGGTTTCCGCAATTGTTAAATCGTCATGGATGTCAAAAGGAAAGACAGTGTCCAGCGTATGTCGAGGTGAGCGAGCGTAGAGCAGATAGAAAGGGCTGTAGCCTGTCGTTTCGTGTTTCGACGTGTTGAAGGCGTACGTGACGAATGGTAATACTTCATCCCAGTTTTTGTGGTCAGAGGTGACGTACATTGACAACATGTTGATCAGCGTTCGGTTTGTGCGCTCGGTGAGACCGTTAGTTTGCGGATGATACGCAGTTGAGTGTCGGAACTTGGAGGCACACAAACGAAGTAATGATTCGACAATATCAGCGGTAAATTGTCGTCCACGGTCACTTATTATCACGCGAGGAGGTCCGTGTCGGAGGATGACTGAATGCAACAGGAACTCCGAAACCTGGACTGCCGTGGCGTAGCTTAAGGCAGCCGTCTCGCAGTACCGCGTCAGGTAGTCGGCGCATACAATTATCCACCGGTTACCTTTTGAGGAGCGTGGAAATGGTCCCATCAGGTCAATGCTAACCTTTTCAAAAGGGGAACCGGGAGGCTTTACCGGTTGCAGGTGACCAACTGGACCCGAGGAGGGCCGCTTGTGACTCTGGCACTGCGTACAGCTGGCCACGTAGTTCCGAATTATTTTGCTCATTTTCGGCCAATAGAACCGCTCTTTCGTGCGACTAAGTGTTTGTGCGGTGCCTAGATGGCCAGAGGTGGGGTCACCATGCGTGAGACGAAGAACAGACGATTGGAGGGACGCAGGAACAACCAGCAGAAAGCGGGCGCCCGTCGTGGACAAGTTTCTCTGGTAAAGAAGACCATTTCGGACGCAGAATCGGCCTTCACCTAATGAATTTCTCGCTCCAGGGAAGAGAGCTTTTAAGCTTGGGTCATTACGCTGCTCAGCGGCGAAAGTCACGGCGTCGGGAAAGCCAGACGACAGAGAAGCGATAAGGTGGTCAAAGTTATCGGCTTCACAATCTGTCGATGGTAGCGGCATTCTGGAGAGGATATCCGCATCAGCGTGTAGGCGGCCAGTCTTGTATGAGATGGTGAAGACATGTTCTTGCAAACGAATGGCCCATCTTGCGAGGCGGCCGGATGGGTCACGAAGGTTGATCAACCAACACAGGGAATGGTGATCTGTGACGATAGTGAACGGGCGACCATAGATGTATGAGCGAAACCGTTGCACGGCAAAGACTACCGCTAGGCATTCCTGTTCGGTCACTGTGTAGTTGCGTTCAGGCTTGCTTAAAGAGCGACTTGCATACGCCACGACGTGTTCCTTCTTGCCAGAACGCTGAACGAGAACGGCACCGATACCGATGCCACTTGCGTCTGTGTGAATTTCCGTGGGCGACGAAGGATTGAAGTGCCGAAGTATTGGCTGCGAAGTTAACAAACGCTTCAGCTTGTGAAAAGCGGCATCGCACTCGGAGGTCCACTGAAACTGGCTGTTTTGCGTAGAATGCTCGTCAGGGGGTGAACGACATCCGCAAACTTGGGTACGAACCGGCGGAAATACGAGCAGAGCCCGATGAAGCTACGCAGTTGTTTCACAGATTTAGGACGCTCGAACGATTCAACGGCCGCTGTCTTTTGTGGGTCAGGTCTAATGCCATCTTTGTCGACGAGATTTCCTAACACCAATGTCTGTCGCTCACCAAAGTGGCACTTTTTTGAATTCAATACAAGGCCAGCTTTTTCAATGCAGCTGAGCACGAGGTCTAGGCGAGTGTTGTGTTCCTCAAACGTACGTCCAAAAATTACGACATCGTCAAGGTAACACATACATATATGCCATTTTAAACCACGCAGTATAGAGTTCATAAATCTTTCGAATGTCGCAGGAGCATTACATAATCCGAATGGCATAACGTTGAACTCGTAAAGTCCGTCGGTCGTAACGAATGCTGTTTTTTCTTTGTCAGCTGCGTGCATCGGAATTTGCCAGTACCTGATCTCAGGTCGACAGATGAAAAGTAGGACGCGGAATGCAGGCAGTCTAGAGCGTCATCGATGCGTAGCAGTGGATAGACGTCTTTCTTGGTAACAGAATTCAGTCGGCGGTAGTCAACGCAAAATCTCCACGTACCATCTTTCTTCCTCACTAGAATGACGGGAGCAGCCCATGGACTTGCCGATTCCTGTATTATTCCCTTTTTCAGCATCTCTTGGACTTGCTCGTTGATGATCTTGCGCTCCGATGGTGCCACTCGGTAAGGTTTCTGCCTAATGGGATGCGCCGACTCGGTGTGGATCTGATGACGTATCCGGGACGCTGGGATTAAGGGCCTTTGGCTGTATTTAGAAAAATCGAACACTTTCGAGTGCTTAGAGAGAATGTCGAGCAGTCTATGACGTTCACTTTGGTCAAGTGACTTGCTGACCATTTGTAGCAATTGGGCATCTTCTGAACCTTGTAAGCATAGATGTTCATTTTGGCCTGTAGCATCAAGAAGCGCAACCAGCGTCGTACATGATTCGGGTCTAAATACTGCAAGTTTCATGCCGCCTGGGAGAATTGCAGGCTCCATGGAACTGTTCATTGTCCACACACCGGCCCGTCCATCAACGACTGGCACTATACAATGGGGAATGAGAATGTTCTTTTTCAGGCATGCCAAGGGAATCGGTTCGAGCGTGGCGTCAAACGTGCCCCAGTTGTTGCTCGAACATGTCACGGGAACACACACAGCAGAAAATGCAGGAACGACTGTGTCCACGGAGACGAAAAAGTTGCATTCCTCCGGACGGGAATTTTCCAAGAGCGCCGTTGGGAAAGTACCATGTATAGAAAGATGCCCACTTCTGCAGTCTACAGTTGCCCCACACTCACACAAGAAGTCAATACCCAAGATAACGTCATGTGTAGACCGCGGAATAACCGCAAACTCTGTGCAAAACACCTTGCCACACAGCGAGACGTCCACAGTACAATATCCCACCGGACACAACACGTCACCACTTACACCACGAAATGTCACCCCACGGTTCAGGCAAAACATCACTTTTGGTCCCAGCAGGTTTTTAAAATTTACACTCATCACCGAGACTGTCGCGCCTGTATCCACAAGTGCCATAGTAGCCACTCCATCGACAACTACATGAACTTTGTTCTTCGACATAAACGCTGACGAGGGTATACCTGTAGATAGCACCTGTGATCTCGCGGCCTCACCCCCATTGGCCGCACCGACTAGTTTTCCGGCGATGGTGTGCGTGCGCGTCGCCGTGGCGATGGCGATCGTGGAGCACGGGGAGCTGGTGGTGGTGTCAAACTTTGATCAGAGGCCGGCGAGGGGTAGCGTGATCCGGTAGGCGGGCGTGGTTTCCGTGACGTGGAGAGCGGATGGCCGAAAGGTTGGTGAGACATGTGCCAAGACTGTCGCTGATATGGGCGGTGGTCACAAAATCGTGCGATGTGACCCGGGACACAACAGTTGTAGCATACCGGACTTGGTCGAGGGGCACGTTGTTGCTCAGAGTAACGACTCCTCTCGGAAGGCATGGGATAGTGGTACCGTCCTTCGGGGGCCCTGTAGGGAGGCGATGTTGCGTAAACAGGTGGGCGAAAACTTCTTTCGTAGTTGGGAGGTGGTTGACGTGGTAATCCAGCCTGCTGTGTGCCTTGATATTCATAAGCGTCTGCTGCGTTGATCGATGGTTGCCATGGCCGACGAGAAACAGGAGTCCGCACACGTTCTGGTTCGTTTACGTACACATCCTGAAAATCGCTGGGGCGATGATAGGTCTGCTGACATCGAAGCAGCTCTTCTCTGACGATCTGCCGTATGGTCAAAGCAAGGTCGTTAGGCGGCATTGTTTCAACACTAGCCACAGTGGGGACGTTGGACAGGCGGCCGAATTTCGGAGAAATTCGTCGCATCTTGTGGGACTCAAAGGTACGACAGTGCTTCATCACGTCAGACACGGAGTTCAAGCAGTCTTTCCCAATTAAGAAATTGTACACGTCTTCGGCTATACCCTTGAGAACGTGTCCAACTTTGTCTTCTTCAGACATCCTCCCATTCACGATCTTGCACAGCTTCAATATTTCTTCAATGTATGTCGTACAAGTTTCTCCTGGAAGCTGTGCCCTCCTAGACAATGTCTGCTCCGCGCGTTTCTTCTTCGCATCCGAATCACCGAAACACTTCTGCACTTCTTCAACAAAACGTTCCCAAGTCGTGAACATGTCCTCGTGGTTCTCGTACCACATGAGGGCGGTGTCAGTTAACGAGTATATATATATATATATATATATATATATATATATATATATATATATATATATATATATATATATATATATATATATATGTATATATATATATATATATATATATATATATATATGGGAAAGAAGTGTATACCTAAGGGCTCGTTTTTCCGTGTTTTGACACCTATATTAATGAGATCTGACAGACAATAATGCCAAGAATGTATAGGGGTGGTTATTAAAACCAATGCAAAGTAAATAGGAAGAAAAAAGTGGGTGAAAAGATAACTTGCCGTGAGCAGGAACCGAACATGCGACCTTCGAATAACGCGTTCGATGCTCTACCACTGAGCTACCACGGCGGCCATTCCTTCAGCCACTTTATTGGTTTTTATATGTGAATTTAAACGTAGGAGTGTCAGTCAGCGCCACCAGTAGCCATGGCCGCAAGTGTGGCGCACTCGTTTGAGCCTGTTTGGCGTCACGTAGCACGTGAACTTATTACGAGTGGGCAGCTGACCAATAGTCCTTCGTATACAACCTAAAGGCACCAAGTCTGCCAGTACGAGACCCTTGTTAATAATATAAGGAAAATAGTGTATGCTTAAGGGCTCATTTTTTGTGTTTTACACATTATCATGATCTAACAGACAATAGAGAGAATAAGGATGAAATAAAGGCAGGGAGGTTAACCATGGCTGAGACTGGTAGACTACCTTGCTCTGGGGAGAGGGTAATGGGAATAAAAGTAAGAGAGAGAGAGAAGGAGAAAAATGTCACTTATGCCGTCAACAAAACGGCAGTTATTGCTTAACATCACAGATGGTGAGTCACATTCATGTCTTAATCAATTGAGCAAATTCGTTGCATTAACTTGTATACGCGGTTCTATGCACCCAAAATCTTGCCGATGGTGAAGCCATGATGGTGCCGCTTGCTTTCTCATGCAGCAAACATCTGAAAGCTCGCGACAAGAGGAGTGATGGTGTCAAGCAGTTGCAACACGCTTTGAGCTGTCGGTGTCTGTATCTTGCTCAGCAGCACGCGCGTAGCACTGACCAGGGTGCTAACCATGGCGATAAGTTGTCCTTCGTCTGTCAAGTTATGAGGTACCGATGAAGTTTCCCTCACTGTCGAAGTCTGGTACTTCTCATCAGGCGCATGTATATTTAGGAGTTCGGGCCAAGCGTCACCTGCATTCCTGGTATAAAGGCATCATTTTCCTTTAAAACGGCTCCGTTTTGACTGGGAAATAAGGGTGAAGCGTCAGCTGCACTGCTATCAGAAGCGCCTTTGTTCTTCGAACCGACAGCGCTTGGCCAGAGTTGGGGAGGTGGAGATGGTTTTGGACGTGCTTCGCGAGGTGACGAGGTTTTGGTGGATTTGGTGCAGCAACGGTGACGGGATGGCCATCGCGTAATGAATGCAGCTGCTTCTCGGTATGAAATGTCCTCTCTGGCCCTTTTATTGAGTATTGTTCGCTCCTTTCGAATAAAAGGGCAGTCCTTCGAAGAGGCATCATGTGGCCGATTGCAATTTCAGCACTTGAGAGTCGTGGCCTGGCACGTGTCCTTGTTGTGGTGCCCAGTGCATCGGTAACAGATAATAGAGTTCGTGCACACACCACTTACGTGACTTGACTTCATGCACTTCCAGCACTGAAGTGGTTTCGGTATAAAAGGGCGAACTGCGTGTCGGAAGTGACCCACTTTTACATGTGATGGAAGTGACTCGCCCTTAGATGTAATTCTTACGCATCGTGGTGTCGCGATACGACATATACATGTAGTAATGGCATCTTCCGAAGCTGGCTTAATTTAAACTGGTAGGTCCGAGTTTGTAATGGCTTCGGCAACGTCATATATCACACCAGTGCTCATTTCTTTGCCCAGCGGTATATGAGAGTGGACTTTCGTCCTATTAAGTTCCGTTACTTCACGCAATCTGTCAAGCGCAGCCACATGATTGACGCCAATCGCTAGCATGTTCTTGCGGCTATTCACTCTTACTTCCCGTACTTCATTCGGCATCAGTGCCTCTAGCTGTACAGACATGGCTTGCCGGTTAAGGCGTCTCATGTTGTCTCCAGCGAGAACTGGCACTAAAGGGATGGTTAATACCTCGGTATTCCGCGAAGATCGCATGGTGGGCTCACTCGAATTGGGTGACGTGCTCAGAAATCGTCTCTTTCGCTTGTGGTTTGTGATGAGCTCGAAGTTGTCGTCCCCTGATTCATCACTGTAGACGTTGTAGGGTTTGGTGTCATCACTGTCAGTGCTACTGTCGGAGCTGTAGCGCTTCCTGGAAGCAACACTCGCGGATAGTCTTCCATAGGGCTCTACCTCCATCGCACACCTGCAGGAGACCATGCTTGACAGGCGAAATGAAAACTATTCACAAAAAAAAACCATAGAACTCAAACATGCGAAGCGGCCCGCATTCTCCAAATCCACGAACGCAACATCTGCCGCAAAAACGAGTTTCCTCGTAAGGACCCCCGCCCACACGGACCCTCCGCTTGCGGGCAACGCGACTGCCCACGCCCTGGCTCGAGGACTTACACGCCGAGCTGCGACGCCTGCCGACAGTCCCGATATCTCGCACACTTCGACAGCGATGCGGGAATGGACGTGGGGGGATCGCATGACCACTTTCAGAGACATCACGCAACACTACAGACTGAACAGATGCAAATATCCACCACCCCACGCCAAACTAAACAAGAAACAGCAGGTTGCCTGGAGACAACTACAGACACACACGTACCCGAATCAAGTGATCCTTCGCCTCTGCCACCCAGGCATTTATACGTCCGACGCGTGTAAGGCGTGCGGAGCCAGAGCGACGCTGCAGCACATGCTGTGGAAGTGTACCGGTAACGCGCAGCAGTCCCCTACGAACCCGGTAGACATGGCAGTCTCGAACCGCGAGGCGCGATGGAAGGCGGCTGTGCTCAGCCACGACCTTGCCGATCAACTGTGGTCCGTCCGGCAATCCCAGGATGCCGCCCGGGTCCAAGGACTCGAGGCTGTCACCTAGGCCGGGGTGCTTGTAGCCCCACCCCGCTCAATGACGCCGGACATGTTCAATAAAGTTTTTACTCACTCACTCAAACATTCGGCATTCTTCCACACCGGCACTTCGTCGTCGTCCTAACAGACAATAATGCCAAAGAATGTATAGGGGAAGATATTTGACCGAAAAGTAATGTATAAAAATGAAGAAAAAAAAGTGGGTGAAAGGATAAGTTGCCGTGGGCACGAAGTGGCTGGGGGGTTAGCTGCCGTGGTAGTTCAGTGGTAGAGGAGCATCGAACGCGTTATTCGAAAGTCGCCGGTTCGGTTCCTGCCCACGGCAAGTTATCTACGCAACTGTGGTAAATATATACACAACTGTGGTAAATATTGACCACAAAGTAGCAAATAAGTACTAGCAATCAAATCCCCATCAGCATCTGTCACAAATCCCGTGATAGGGAAAGTAATCACCGGTCTAGTTTCTAGGTCTGACGTATCGGCCCCCCTACACGCACCTTGAAAGCGCGGACAATTTAGTATTGGTCTCTTTGGTGCTCCTGCAAACGCCGGTTGAGCTCCAAAGGTTAAATCATAGCCGAGAGTTGATAACGAACCAGAATACATTTTCGAACAAGGCAATACAAACAACTGAGAAGCATTTACATTCGGCAGTTGTCAAATACTATACCGCTAACACTGCCACATCGTACGCTGATACATTCAAAGTCACGGCCTCAAACAACTCGCACCGGAATGCAATCTCATGCATCAACAATACGAGTATACTTAAAGAATAGAATATTTATTGAACGTAGTCAGTCCAAGGTTTTTGAAACTACACTTGAATGCTTCTCTTCCACGTAACATTCACACAAAACCCAGCACCGGTTGTCGACGCGCTGCGTCCTAGGTTTCTCTTCCAGGAAACGCTCTTCGAAACTTCCCCACACTTAAACAACTGAACGCACTTCGATAACAAAGCTTCTTCGCCAGCATGACCATCGTCCACTCGCGCGCTACCACGGCAGGACACGCCTTCATCGTCTGGCGGTATCACACACGGACTTTATGACCTCCTCGTCTCCCTCCACCGCCATCCGCGCTTTTCATCACCGCACAGCACTGCCGAAGCGGGGGAAAGGGCGATATCTTTTAGGGGTGAAGCTCCTTATAGCGGCACCCGCTCGTCCCTCGTAGTCGTAGTAGTAGTGTGTAACCAGGCTTACATTTTGACCTCCAAGGTGGTGTCGGTGGGAGATTTCTTCTGTGCGTTGTTGAACAATAAAAAAATTCGCAGCGTTCGCGTTAACTAAAAGCCGAATTCTCGTGTCTCTCATTCCCCCTTAGCAGCCATTGGCATGTACATTGAGCACTATCCGACAAGAAAGGGTTGCTACGTTATACTCGCTGGGTGTAACCTCCTTGGTTTTAGAAAGGCTTAGTGAGCGTTGAGCCGCAGTGCCCTGAATACAGTGAACTAGTAAATACCATGAACTCGAGGTGGTTAAAGGTGGTAAGTAGACACGAAGCGCAAGCCGTAAGAAAGTGTGCGTGTGCCTCCTCTCGTTCAGTCCTTGAAATGTCCGCTGGATGGCGGGGCTTCTATATGAGGAGTATATGATGAAAAGATGCGAGATGATGGTACTTGGAGTGTTGAATAGGTGGACGAACGGACACACAGACAGATGCACAGATGCACGCACGGATGGCTGCATGGACGGATGGACGCATGGACGGACGCAGGAGCCGATGCATGAACGAAAGTAGGGACGGACGAACAGATGGACGTGTGGACGCACGAACAGACGCACGCACGGACGGGCGGATGGACGCACGGGCGGCCATACAGACGCACGCATGGACGGATGGAAGCAAGAACGAATGAACGGACGAATGCTTCGCCCCACTCACCATCATTCACTCTGTGGATGTGCTGTCATTTTTTTTTCGTACTTTCCGCGCCTCGAGACGCAATCCGGGAGTGAGTCACTCTTATGTTTCTGAAAATCACTCGGCGTTTGATCCCAGACAGTTGTCGGTGGGCTGCGAAGCATGTTGCGGGGGCTGTAGCTGCGGCCTTTCAATGGGGATATGAGCGTGCGCGCGGCGTCTTTTGACGCTTGTTTCTTCGTTGCGCCAGCTTCTGTCACGTCTGCTCGGCGCTGTTACGATCGGCGCCTGGGCCGATGGGGCAGTGGTGTTCTTTTTCCGCCAAAGAAGTTGCCTAAGGGCTGCATATATGCCGGCTTATGTCCGCCTTCTATTCTCCTTCCTAGCCGGGATGTGAGGCGCCATGCAGTCAGATGCCGCAAACTGTCCCACGAGACGACGGCAGTGGCTTCCGTGGTCGCATCTTCCTGGGAGAGACACCGGCGTTAGCCATGACAGCTCGCCCCACTAATTGACTGATGAGTTCAGCGGATCCTGTTCATGCGCCCTGTCGCCCGAGCGTTCGACCAGTCACCCAGCGGCATTCACCTGACTAGGAGAGCCCCCTTGGTGCGACTTGTGCAGTGGAAAGCCACGCCCTAATAGCAGACGTTCACCTTGGTGGCTGTGGGCGTCACCGTCGGAAGTGATATGCGTGTGTTCTGCAATTGGGCAGCACAATCTGGACCCTTTCGCAGATCTAGGGATTTGGGGAGAACGTACCATTTAAAATGAGCCGCGTACCCAGCTCTTTCGGGAGCACTTGCCATGTACGTAATGTAAATAAATCATTTGTTAGGTTCACCTTCTTGCAGCCTTGGTATCTTCATCCCGGGTCTCCGGTGGCTGCAAAGGCTGGTCGCAACAGCGCCAGGTTTCGACGTAGCCGTTGGAAATCGGAGGCATGCTTTTTCCAGCACTCGTTTATGACAGGATCAGTCATAACACATTGCTCAGCATTCTAGCATGGTTCCAGAATTTTCGCGTTACTATCGAAACTGTCCGAAAGTCTACTACTAAAAAGGTTTTATAGACTATGTCGTATAAGTGAAAGGTGCACATTGATGGTGGTTAATCTTTTGCTGGACGCTTCATAGATTATTCAACAACTTATCAATGTTACTTTTGACCCCACTATTGGGGAATGTTGAGACAGGGGGAATTTGTCGGGACCCGGAGGCATCCAACGGTCAGGGTAAAGACGAACGGAGGATACAGAGCTGGAACGTTTATTTACCGTATTTACATGATTAGGTAGCGTCATACTACATGCACAAGAGGAAAAGTGTGGTGTGATTAAGTTTCTGTTCCATGGTAGCCAATTTCGGTTTCATGTAAAGTATATTCGCCATCAGCAGGCGCTACCCTGTGTATGTATATAATCTTTTAAAGGATATCTATAAAAGTAACAAGGTAAAGTGGAATAAACAGGCATCCAAGCCCACGGAGGTAAAACGGGGGCTTAGGCCGGGTTGTCCTCTGTCACCCTTGTTATTCATGATGTACCTACAGAACCGGAAACCAACCTTAACGTAGATACAATGAATGACAATCTGACGAGTATCATTACGGAGTGTGCTGTGGAAGTTGGAGGCAGGGTAGTTAGACAGGACACTGGCAAGCTTTCCCAGGAAACGAAGAATCTCATTAAGAAGCGTCCAATCATGAAAGTCTCAAGTACAACAGACAAAATAGAACTGGCAGAGCTTTCGAAGTTGATTAATAGGCATAAGGTATGCGATGTAAGAAGGTATAACATGGATAGAACTGAACACGCTTTGAAAAACGGAAGGAGCGTCAAAACAGTGAAGAGGAAACTTGAGATAGGCAAAAATCGGATGTATGCACTAAGGGACAAAGAACGCAAAATAACTACCAATATGGACAGGATAGTTGAAATAGTGGAGAAATTTTACATAGATCTGCACAGAAGCTGCGACAACCACGAGCTTAATACTATAAGAACTAGCAGCAACCCAGATGACACCCCACCAGTAATGATAGAAGAAGTCAGAAAAGCTTTGGAGAGCATGCAAAGAGGCAAAGCTGCTGATGAGGATTAGGTAACGTCAGATCTGCTGAAAGATGGAGGACAGATTGTGTTACAAAAACTAGCCACCCTGTTTACGAGGTGTCTCCTGACGGGAAGAGTACCAGAGTCTTGGAAGAACGCTGTATAACATCATCTTAATACATAAGAAAGGAGATGACAAGGACTTGAAGAATTACAGGCAAACAGCTTGCTCTCTGTAGTATATAAGCTATTTGCAAAGGTAATTACTAACAGAGTAAATAAAACATAGAATTCTATCACCCAAAGGAACAAGCAGGATTTCGAACAGACTACTCGACAATCGACCACATTCATACTATCCATCAGGTAATAGAGAAATGCTCAGAATATAACCAACCACTATACATAGCCTTCATAGATTACGAGAAGGCGTTTCATTCGGTAGAAATATCAGCCGTCATGCAGACACTGCGGAATCAGGGCGTCGATGGAGTATATATAAACATTCTATCTTCAATGCTATTTACCGCGTGCTTACGGGAAGTTTTCAGAAGCCTATAGAAAGGGAACAGTTAGGGGTAAGAGTTAACAGAGAGTACCTTAGTAACCTGCGCTTCGCCGATGACATTGCATTGCTGAGTAACTCAGGGGACGAATTGCCACTCATGATTACGGAGTTAGGCAAGGAGAGCAGAAAGGTGGGGCTTAAAATGAATCTGCAGAAAACGAAAGTAATGTACAACAACCTCGGAAAAGAGCAGCGCTTCGAGATAGGTAATAGTGCACTTCAAGTTGTAAAACACTATGTCTATATTTAGAGCAGGTAATAACCGCGGAGCCAAACGATGAGATTGAAGTAACTAGAAGAATAAGAATGGGGCGGAGCAAATTTGGCAAGCACTCTCAAACTATGATAGGTAGATTGCCAATATCTTTCAAGAGGAAGGTATATAACAGCTGTATCTTGGCGGTACTTAGCTACGGAGCAGAAACCTGGAGTCTTACAAAGAGGGTTCAGCTTAAATTGAGAACGACGCAGCGAGCAATGAAAAAAAAAGGTAGGTGTAACCTTAAGAGACAAAAAAAGAGCAGAGTGGATTAGGGAACAAACGGGGGTTAAGGATATCATAGTTGAAATCAAGAAGAGGAAGTGGTCATGGGCCAGACATGTAGCACGTAGGCAGGATAACCGCTGGTCATTAAGGGTAACTAACTGGATTCCCAGAGAATGCAAGCGGGTTAGGGGGAGACAGAAGGTTAGGTGGGCAGATGAGATTAGTTAGTTTGCGGGTATTAATTGGCAGCAGCAACCACAGGACCGGGTTAAGTGGCGGAACATGAGATGCCTTTGTCCTGCAGTGGACCTAGTCAGGCTGCTGCTGCTGCTGCTGCTGCTGCTGCTGCTGATGATGATGATGATGATGATGACGACGACCTACAAGGATTAGAGGCCAAATTAGAGGGAAGTGGACTGGGCTTCAACCTCTCTTTCGTCAAACAAGGAAAACTCATTGATCAGGCACTACCAGCATTGATGTACGCAGATGATATAGTGCTAATGGCCGACAACAAGGAAGATTTGCAGAGATTGGTGGACATCTGCGCTAATGAGGGAGGTATGCTAGATTTCTGATTCAGTAAGAAAAAATCAGCAGTCATGATATTTAATGATAATGAAGGTAGTGAGCTTAGGATACAGGAGGTCACGCTAGATATAAGAGATAAATACAAATATCTGGGTGTATGGATAAGCAATGGGACCGAGTACCTAAGGGAATACGAAATATACCTAACGACTAGAGTTATTGTCTGTGGCCTCTTTGAGTGTGTGTATTTTCGCGTTTGTTTCATCACGAACTAAATGTAACAGAAATGCAGCAGTGATGAAAAATGGGGCACTGTGGAATTACAATAGGTATGATATTGTGAGACTAATATGGAAAGGGGTCATGGTTCCTGGTCTGACGTTTGGCAATGCGGTCTTGTGCATGAGATCAGAAGTTCACGCAGGATTAGAAGTTAAGCAACGTGGGATAGGTAAGCTTGCTTTAGGAGCTCACGGGAATACACCAAATCAGGGAGTACAAGGTGATATGGGATCGACATCATTTTAGGGCAGGGAAGCTAGCAGCAAGAGAAAATTTGAGGAGCGATTGAGAGAAATGGGGGACGAGCGTTGGGCTAGGAAGGTTTTCAGCTACTTGTACATGAAGCATGTCGATACCAAATGGAGGAAGCGAACCAGAAAATCGACGGGTAAATACTTAAAAACAGCACGGGGCCAAACCGAAAAGAACTATTGGTTAAGAAGAAGGTGAAGGCAACGAGGATTCTTATGTGGATTGAGGGGAGGAGTGAAGGAGTATCCTTCCTAACACTAATGGACATGCTTCCGAACCTTCAGGTTCTCATGTTCCGCGTCAGGGTTCTCCATCCCCAGCTGCAGCTCAGGGACGCTTAAGCGAGTCGTCGGACCCCTCAATGCTCTCAACTGTGCCTGAGCAGCGCGTAAGCGAGCCAGTATACGCTCATTCTCACATACCGAACTTGCTGCTCCGCAAGGGAGCACTTCAGAGCGCAATGAGCTTAGGCGTTCTAAGCGTTCGCGTAAGAAACCGTCCAGGTTTAAAGACTGCGTGTCCTAAATTCTTCTTTATTACTGGTATGTTGGAGCCTGAACTATACATGTGCATTGTTGTGTGTATGCTGTGTATTTATTTATTGTATAAAGGTATAAGGGATATACTGTTATGCTGCGATTTTTGTTGTATGTTGACTGTATAAGTGTTTTCAGCCTTGGTAGCTGTGTACTGTTATGCCTGCGAGTCCACACCGAACGTCCATGTCTCTGAAAAAGGCAATCTGTACCAAGGCCATCACGCGAGCCCGTCTGACGCGAACAATTCAACGGCGTCATCACGCGGTGGTGCCTTTCTGTCACGCACGCACAGCGAGCCCGTCGAAGCAATCGGCACCTTTCTGTCTGGTGAGTCTGACGCAATGCGTGGTGACGTCACTCGTCCTTGGGTGCAGCCACGTGCAGCGCAGCGGCTCCGGATTCGATCAGAATCACGTGGCCCAGCGGCGACTCCATTGGAGGATTCTGACCTCACGACCAGCGGCGCTTCTGGTTGGACATTTGGTTATTCAAAGAATCCACCCGGTGTATATAATAAAGAAAGCCCTGCGGTGCGTCGCGAGCAGTAGACCTATGTGTCAGAGGAGAAGAGATCGGCTGTCCTAGTCTCTAAGCTGTCGGCTCCAGTGCCGAATTTGTTACGCCTCTGTATATATGCTGCACATAAACCTTGTTTAACTCACCGTCGTCTCGTTTGCTCGTTTATCAGCTCTGCGCAGAAGCAGTCGCGAGCTGAGAAACCTACGCTACCAAACGGCTGGTGACCTTCCCGGCGGAGTTCGAAGCAGTGGCGCCTTCGGGACCGTGTTGGCGTCGCCGTCTTTCGTAACAGTGGTTGCAGCGGTGAGATTTCGTGGCGCCCTTCGTGACGTCGTCGGAGGCGCGCTTCGTAACAGTGGTTGGCAGCTGCGGGATCGGCTGGCGTTAGCGACATCGATGCGGTGAGTGCCTGATGATTTTCCCTCCGTTCACCAGACTACTCTAGCACAGGTTATAGTAGTTTAGACGAGGGCTGTGTGAAGCATTAGAGTGAGCTTTGAGCGTTTCAAGACAAGTCGAAGTGCTTTGAAACCAAAGTTAATGCGGGGGGGGGTAAACATGGGAGTGTTGAAAATTGCTTGCGCGTCTTGCTAGTGGGCTTATAGTGGGTACGGCAAGTAGATTCTTAACAGGGGCAAACATCAATAGGCTAGTGTAAACGATGGAGAACCTTAAAATGAAGGAACTCATCGAAATTTGGTAGGAACTCGGCATTACCTTGGGCCGTGCCAAACGAAAGCAAGCGACCCTTGAGATCGTGAAGGATGAAGGAGTGTCGGCTGAGGAAGTCGATGAGGCCTGGGTGGATATCAAAGCATGCCGCGAGGAGGCTGAAATGCGAGAAGTTCGCGAACGTGAAGAGGCTGAAAGGCGAGAAGTTCGCGAACGTGAAGAAGCTGAAAGGCGAGAACGCCGTAAGGAGGCCGAAACAGGAGCGCCTTGAGTTGAAACGAATAGAATTGGCAATCCTACAGTGTTCGCAGGCGCCTAGCGTAGCTTCTATGACAGTTCAGGTCAGTGGTCAAATAATTCACGACCAACTGCCACCGTTCGTAGTAGGTGAGGCCATGGCAAAGTGTCTCGTCAAGTTTGAACACGTCTGTGAGCGGAATGCTTTCGAGCGGTCTCTTTGGGCGCAGAACCTATTAGCTCTTCTTCCCGGCGAAGTGTCGGACGCGACAACTTGGTTGTCGAGGGAAGCATTTGAGAGCTATGACGAGGTTAAGGAAGTGCTATTGAGGCGTTATAAGTTGTCACCCGAGGCTTTCAGGCAAAGGTTCCGGTGTTCTAAAAAGGGGAATGAGTCACACGTTGACTTCGCGTTTCGTCTTAAAGCCAATTTAATTGAATGGTTCAAGGGCGAAGGTGTTTATGACGATCGCGACAGAGTGGTAGAATGCAATGCATTGGAGCAATTCTACGGCTGCATCGAGGAGGATGTCAAGCTTTGGCTGCAGGACAAACTTGGTGAAGCACAGCTAAACAAGGCAGAAGAGTTAGCCGAGGAATATTATACTCGCCGAAAGTTGCATAGGGCAGTGCGTGTTGAAAATGATGAAAGGAAAGAGTGCTTTTCAAATAAACCTGATCAACGGAAACCCGCTCCGCACCGTAATTTCAAGAAGGACCTGTCTCTTACGAAGGACACTGTAGGGGAAGGGCAAACGGAAGAGGAGAAATCGAGTGAGGTTCCTAAACAACGCACTGATACCACAAGGGCGTTTGAATCAGGGAAGCCGCTAATCTGCTACAACTGCAAAAAGGAAGGGCACATCGCGATAAACTGTAAGCAAAAGTTTGCTTTCGCAACAATCCGATAATCGGTAAAGAACATGCGGTATTTGGAGCCGTATCTCCAAGAAATTATTGTGAATGGGAAAACGTGTCGAGCACTTCGAGACTCGGCGGCAACCATGGACGTTTTCCCTTCTTCGTTGGTGTCTCCGGATGACTTTACAGGAGAATGTGCGTGGATTAGGCAAGTCGCCGAGGTGCAGAGTGCTTGCTTACCAATCGCTACGGTTGTCATCGAAGGCCCGTTCGGTAAGCTTCGAACCGAAGCGGCTGTGTCTGTCGCGCTTCCCGATAGTTTTCCTTATCTTTTCTCTAACAACTCAGAGCAGCTTCTCCAAGAGCAGGGTAAATCGTTCTTCTGCAACTTAGCGTACATGGCCCTCACGCGATCGCAAGCGCGGAAGCTTTCGCAGGAGCTTGATCTTGTTCAATGTAGTGAAGCATCAAATGACCTTGGCGGCGAGTCGACGGAACCTCAGACACAAAATTCTCCGTGTCAGTCATTTGAGCAGTCACTCGAGCGGCCTGTCGTCGAAGCGACTGGCCCGGTTTCCGTAGCAGAAGTAGAGCACATGGCGCCATGGAGTCAGACGGAGAGGGGTGCAACGCTCTCGCCTGTAGCGGAAAGTTGCAGCGAGCTGCGGAGGGTTCATCTAAAGACGCTCATTCGAGAGCAGCGTGAAGACCTCTCAATTAAAGCGCTTGTGGAAATCCACATGACAGCTGCACAAGTGTTGTCGAAGGAGTACTACGACAAGTCGGCGAAGAAGCGCGCTTTTGAAGTAGGAAGTCAGGCAATGCTGCAGCGGCCGTCCAAAAAGAACAAGCTTGAGGTTCATTGGGAAGGGCCCGCCAAAGTAATATCGAAGCTTTCTGATATCAATTATGAAGTGAATTTAGGAAGGCGGCCGAACAAAATTTACCACAGTAACTTGATGAAACCATACGTTCAACGTCAAGCGGTCGTAAATCTGCTGTTGAATGCTTCAGAGCAAGAGGGAGCAGAAATTTTGAATTCTAGTGATGTAATCGAAAGGGGATCGGAGATAATCTTGGAGCAGTTGAACCTAGAGCCCAGTTTAAGTGAAGTCCAGAAGGAGCCGCACCTGAGAAGGAATGTTTCTTTTTATGAGAACTCTAGATTCCCATATTGTAATTATACAGGTGTGCAACGTCGCAGGTATGAGCAGCTGTTGTACCACATAGGTATCGTCGCCTAAAGGTGGCCGGTTACTGAGGTGGAGCATGATACTCCAACAGCACAACTTTGACGTTCGCAACAAACAAAGGAAGGCTAAACGCTAATGCAGACGCATTGAGCCGTGCGTGTTAGTACCTTCTCCACCTTTCCGTTTCTCGCTGGTGATTTGGGGTAAAATTTTGTCCTCATCATGGCCTTAGCTGAGCGCTCTCGTGCAGAATGAGCTCAAGGAGCCAACTTTATGTTCTATTCTACTTTGTTACGTTGTTGTACGTGTAAAAAATGAGTTTTCATTTTAAGAGTGTTGTGTCCCACATGTGCCTCTTGATGTAGAGGGAACGAAATTCCGATAGACACGTAGCTAGGTATATGTTGTAATATACTTTGTCTAGTGTTCTGTCGGGTGACCGAGGGCACTTGCTCGTGTCGTGTGTTGTCTGTTGTCAAACCGTTCTTGACAAGTTGCAGAAACATCGACAAGTGCCGAGACCAATGATCGTCAAAAGAGACGAGCGAAACTGGCCGACAAGTTGTGGTGACAAGCCAGTGGAGCTGGGATCCGTCCTCAAAAGTGGGATGTGTTCCCGGAAGAGAGTCTGGAGCTGCATTCTCCCCATGGCCCTGTAGGTGAACCTGGAGGGACCTGGCGAATGAGCGCGCCTGACATCCGAGCCACGTGGAAGCAGCTCGTCTTTCCGGCGCATTGTCTGGCGGCGGGGGTGCTGTTATGCCTGCGAGACCACACCGAACGTCATTACCTCTGAAAAAGGCAGTCTGTGTCAAGGCCAGCACGCGCGCCCATCTGACGCGAACAACTCAACGGCGTCATCACGTGGCGGTGCCTTTCTGTCGCGCACGCAGAGCGAGCCCGTCGAAGCAATCAGCGCCTTCCTGTCTGGCGAGCCTGACACAATGCGTGGTGACGTCACTCGTCCTTGGGTGCAGCCACGTGCAGCGCAGCGGCTCTGGATTCGATGAGAATGACGCGGCCCAGCGGCGACCCCATTGGAGGATTCTGACCTCACGGCCAGCGGCGCTTCTGGTTGGACATTTGGTTACTCAAGGAATCCACCCGGTGTATATAAAAAAAGCCCTGTGGCGCATCGCGAGCAGCAGACCTATGTGTCAGAGGAGAAGAGCTCGACTGTCCGAGTCTCTAAGCTGTCGGCCACAGTGCCGAATTCGTAACGCCTCTGTATATAGGCTGTACATAAACCTTGTTTAACTCACCGTCGTCTCGTCCGCTCGTCTATCAGCTCTGCGCAGAAGCAGTCGCGAGCTGAGAAACCTACGCTACCAAATGGGTGGCGGTCTTCCCGGTGGAGTTAGAAGCAGTGGCGCCTTCGGGGCCGTGTTGGCGTCGCCGTCTTTCGTAACAGTGGAGGTCAGCGGTGGGATTCGTGGCGCCCTTCGTAACGTCGTTGGAGGCACGCTTCGTAACAGTACATAGCTATGTTTTAAATGCGAAGCGTTTCTTAGCAATCTTCGGTGACTTTGAACGCGTATCTATCTATCTATCTATCTATCTATCTATCTATCTATCTATCTATCTATCTATCTATCTATCTATCTATCTATCTATCTATCTATCTATCTATCTATCTATCTAGCTGCCTACGACTTTCAGCTCTCCTGGCAGTTTCGATAATGGTATCGATACCAACTTCGTATAGCATAACGTGACTGTATGAAGAACATATTTGACTAGTCATGACATGAAAATCATGGTACGTATGTTATGAACGTCATGATTTACATTTCATGGTCCTGGAGCTCTTGCTGTGGTTTCGTTCACATGGCATGTTTCAAAACTGGTGTGGTATGACAAGATTGCATGGCGAACACAAGTGACAGACCCTAACATGAAAATCATGACTGGCGTGTCATGACTACATGCCACGCTCATGATGCGCTCGCGGCCGTTTCGCTAGCGTCACATATACCAAATTTGGTATTACAAACTTCAAAAGAAGTCAGTAAAAATGTAGCAAATGCAAGGAAACAGGTAGTAACTGCAGCGGTTACTACCTTACTTGGACCGTTATTACACTTTTGCTACCTGTTTACTACCTACGTTAGTAACCAGTTACTAGCTACTACCGTTACTAACGTTTTGCGACCTGTTTACTGCCTACGTTAGTAAACAGTAAATGGAACGAAAGAAGTAGTAAATGCAGCCGTTACTACCTTTCTTTGCTCCGTTACTACCTTTTTGCTACCCGGCTGTTGACTATTTATTCCAAAGTAGTGTGTGATTCCGATTCTGAATATTTATGAGAGGAATCGTCTCGACGTATTATTATCAAACTAAAAAATGGCGCAGAGGATATCTATAGATCAAGAAAGTACATTTTGTTTTAAATTATGCAATTGAGACACGTAAACGTGATTCTGATATTGTTTAAATGCAGAATTCCAAGTTAGGGAACCATAGGCAAATGTACACGCGTTGCACTAGACAATTACAACAAACTTAGTGAATTACAGCGCATATTAACAAGACCGGCGGATCAAAATAACCATACGGCCGCAATAAGCCCCGAAAACGGCCACAATCAATCCACTACAGCGTGTCTCTAAACATTATCATTGTTTTGGTGCGTCAAGCCTCAAAAACGGATATTACGTTGTAAACGCTGATATATTAGCCGTGTGATGCATTTAAATGCACTGAGAAGTTCATAAGCTTGTTTCGGCCACTGTCCTTAATGTTTTTGTGACCCTTTTATAATAAATAAATATGTCATACAATCTTTTATAAGTAAGCCTAAATAAAAGTATTGTGCTACGCCTTTTAAAATACGTAACCAGATAGTATAATATAGTACCATAGACTCAGATTTGTTATAATTCATCCTGAAACACAAGTGCTCCCCTGTACCAGACATGCCCCTGCGAAGTAGGGACTATATATACCCCATGCTTCCTTCATATTACGTGTATGCGTATAAAACCTGGATTCTGCTTCTGGACGCCGGTTGGTGCAGACGCAGGCTGGAAAGCTCGTCCCGAGCAGCGACAGCGGCCGACGCCGGCCGCGGTACAGCGTCTCCCCTCGTTCCAAAGGACTACAGGATTATTCTGCCTTCGTTGCCATCAGGTGAAGCGATGCGTCGAGCAGTAGCTTTACACTGCGACGTCAGCGGCCGACCGTACCGCATCGTCGACTTCAGGAAACCTCGCAAAGATTTAGGCGTCATGCAGCAAGTAAGTGGCAATGGAGCATATCAGATGACGCACGTGTGGCTATTGAACATGAAGACCGTGGAAGCAAAGAAAGCGCTGACAGACGCAGGCGTTCTCAAAATTAAAGGCAGGGTATGTCTCGTCATTGACCCGACGCGGCAAGAGGTTGAGATGAATAGCGTTTGATGTTACAAAAGACGCTATTCGACGTGCCTTCTATGAATACGGCGACGTCAAGAAGGTGACCGATGACCGATGGAGGGTCGAGGATTTTGATGGAGTTGAATCGACAACTCGTGTAATACGCATGCAACTACGAGACGGCGTTTCTGTGGATCAACTGCCCCATCAGGTGCGTATTGGCAGCAGTACGGCACTGGTCGTGGTGCCGGGAAGACCGCCTTTGTGCTTGCGGTGCCGAAGCACGGGGCATTATGCGACGCGATTGTAAGGTCCAAAGGTGCAGCGAATGCTAATCTTTCGGTCATGAGCAGGACGAGTGCAACCGTTCATACGCACGAGCTGCAGGGCGACGACCAGAGACTCAACAGAGTGAACTTCTCATGGATGAGGAGGATTCTGAACAAGCGTCTTTGCCTGCGACACCGCAGAAGCAGACGACATCGGACGACACGCCGGTGCTGAACAAAAGCAAGCAAGTTTATTCAGCCCTGGACACGAACGCCGGGCGGGAGATGGGAAGCCCAGCGGCCCCAACGAATAGCGAACAGACGCGTCCTGCGCCTGCGATGCATGCCGCGTCGCAGCTGCAAGCAACGCGCCCTGACACGCCGGCGTCCCAGGCCAACGCTGCTTCGACTACTCTAAACTCGGCTTCACAGCACTCTTTGGCGAACGAAACACACGAAAATGAGGATTTGCCTGGTGACCTGGATACCTTAAGCATAAATTAGAATCGGCGTCTGCAAAACGCCGTCGCGACTCAGACGACGGCACTCAACTAGACGAAACGCAAGTAAAGTCGGAAGTGCAGTGGAAGGTGGTAAGTGGAGGCAAGAAACGAAATGCTGCCCGACAACGGTCGTCGTCGCTCAAACGCGACGATGGCCGCTCAAACTAAAGGTGAACAACATGGATCCACCCTGGACGACGAGAGCCCAGTAAGTGAACGTGCAGGGCTCTCAGCTTGCACCCGCTCACCTATCACGTCGCTGAGCGGGTTCGTGAAAGCAGCTACGCTCAATGTACACGAGGACTGGCTTCCAGAAAGAAACAGACTCAACTCTACAGACTAGCCATGGACCAAGACCTGGACATTATTGCAGTTCAGGAAACCAAAGTGGAGAGCGTGGACGTCACCGAGAGCCTATATACTGCAACGTTTCACCGGACGCTACACCGCCAGCGTCAGTCATGCAGTTGGTAAGTCGGCAGGGTGTGTGCTCTTTGTGCGGAATAGTTTAGGTGCCAGTGTTCAAAATGTCATGTCTGATTCATCCGGAAGGTTTGTTGTATGTGATTTCGCCTTCTTTTCTCTTAATTGGCGAGTGATTTGTTTATATGCACATCCTAAAGTTGCGGAACGGTGTGTAACATTCGACGAAATTCGTACTTATTGTGAATGCGATCGCGTAGTCATCCTTATGGGAGATTTTAATTGTGTGATCAGTGCCGATGATAAAACAAGTACATCCGATTTCAACGACTCAAGCACAGTCACGTTAACGAATCTAATTTCCGACTTAGACCTTGAGGATGTTGCAGAATATATTGGTAAAGGACCAACACTGTATACGCATTTCCAAGGCTCCAGTCATGCGCGCCTAGATAGGGCCTACGTGTCACTGGATTTAGTTCCGGTTATCAGTGAGTACAATGTCCTCCCTATTTCATTTAGTGATCATTGCTTAGTATCATTTGTAATGGGTAAAAGAAATAGACGTAGACCAGTATTTAACTGGGACACGTGGAAGCTAAATTCTAATCTTTTGGAGATGAAATATTTATGGACAGTGTTCGAGAGGCGTTGATAAACATAGAAAGTGGAGACCAAAAATATGGAGTGAAGTGGGAACAATTTAAGCAGAATATAAAGTTGAAAGCTATAGAACGCTCATGTGTAATAAAACACGAAAAGAGTGCAGAAGAAAGAACCCTACGCTTAAATCTGAAAGAACTGCTAGCAGAGGAAAGCAAAACGCCAATCTTATTCACAAATGATATAAGGTCAGTAAAGTCCAAATTGGAACAAATTGATGAGGAGAAGTATCGTGGCGCGCAAATGAGGGCAAGGGCAGACCAAATGACCGTAGGAGAAAAACCGACCAAAAGAATGCTTGGTCTCGAAAAACGAAACGCTCAGCGGAATGTTATACATCAGATTGAATACATAAGTAACGTTACAAGTGAACAGAGATATATAAAGGATGCTTTCAACGAGTACTACACCACTTTATTTGATAAATGTAAAGTAAATGTAGATGATTTCAAGAATGAATTTTTAAAATTAATGCCAAAGATTGAGGACTGCAGGAAAGACAGCTTAGATTGTCCTATTCCTGAACCGGAAGTGACAAAAGCAATCATTGCCCTCCATTTGGGAAAGTCCCCAGGACCTGATGGGTTAACAGCCGCATTTTATAAGGAATTCAAACACGAACTAGCACCCATCCTGGCAGCGGTTTTTAACGAAGCCTTAGACATAAAGATTCGGCCTCCTTTTTTTCTGCTATCTCATACTATATTAATTCCAAAAACTGAGGACGCAGTTAAATTACGTGAAGAGAAATCGTACAGGCCAACCAGTCTATCAAATCTCGACTACAAGATATTGATGAAAGTGTTAGCAAGGAGACCGCAGACAGTTATCAATAACATTGTAGGCGACCATCAGACATGTGGGATTAAAAGGAGTACTATATTCACAAACATTCACAAGGCACGAAGTGTATTGGAGTGCTGCGATGCCACAAATGATCACATCGCGATGATCCAGATAGATTTAGAAAAAGCATTTGACAGAGTACCGCACGAAATTCTTTTTCTTTTGTTAGACTATGTCAATGTTGGCAAAGTAATTCGAGATACAGTTCGAATGGCATATACTGGATGTAAAACTCGGCTAATCATCAACAAAGTTTTTGGGAAACGAATTAATGTCAGACGCTCTGTACGACAAGGCTGCCCTTTGTCTTCCCTCCTATTTTCAATTTATATAGAGTCATTTTGCCAAAAAGTCATGAAAAGCAGTAACATAGTGGGGTACAAACTACAAGAAGCTGAAGTACGGGTACTGGCATAGCAGATGATATAGCTGTGTTTTGTAAAGATTATGATAGTATCACTGAAACCATAAAAATTGTGAACCTTTATTGTAATGCAAGCGGTAGTTTGGTAAACTGGAGCAAGTGCCTGGGTTACTGGCACGGCGAATGGCCTGTGACTCCACAATTTGTGGCTGGTATTTCATGGACTACTACTCCGGTACGATACCTAGGTGTGCCATTAATATTATTGTGACAATGAATCGTACTGGCGGCGTCAGGCCGTGGAGCTACGAGAAAAAGCTGAACAACTCAATGGTTTCCAGCTATCAATTTTCGCCGGAGCGACCTTTTGTAACGTATTTTTAGTCAGTAAGCTCTGGTATGTCCTTCAGGTATTGCATTGTTCACGTGTGAATCTACAGAAGCTTTATCAAATGTTTGCTGTTTTCTTGTGGGGTTCTTCATGGGAGCGAACAAGTAGAACTAACTTATTCAGACGAGTTCGCTCTGGAGGACTTGGTCTTTGTCATTTGTACCTTCGTCAGTTAGTTAATCGGTTTATGTTTTTTCCGAAATAATCGAGACCCATTCATACGTACTGTTATACAGCTTAGGCTTGGAAGACGGTTGCCAGAATTTGTGGTAGCATCTGGTCACATAAAAGCAAGCATTAGAGGTTATCTAAAAGAAGTTGTTGATTCATGTCTCTTTCTAAAAACGCGTTTTTCATTGGAATACTTCAGTACGGTTTCGCGTAAAATGTTGTACAAATATTTAGTAGAAACAGTTCTTCTGGTTCCCCTATATTGAACATTGTACCGTGTAAGCCCAGGCCAAAATCTCTTAAGCCGTGTAAAAAATGGAGGTATCACCTGGAGCGAAATCCTTTTTCTTTAAATTGCACACTGGGACCTTGCCCGTGAAAACATGGATGCAAGAAAAAGGCTTATTCGTTCCTTGGGGTGTTGATTGCCTTCTCTGCAAAAAGCCGGAAACAATCAAACATGTTTTCCTGGACTGCTGGGGTGCAGTCTTTTTCTGGGACGTTCTCCAAAGGACTGTGAAAAAGGATCTGCTTCTCGATGCCTGTGACATCAGATTTCTACCAGTATCAAATGAAGAAGGAATGCCTTTCGACCTAGTTATGTTACTGGGCCTACACGGTATATGGAAATCTAGAATGGCGGTGCGCCATGCTGATGTTATTGCATGTACGGTTAGGCAATACTTCTTTCAATCTGTCTGTTCGTTCGTGGAATCCCAAAAGGTTCATCAAGACCTGCCTGATTGGCTTCATCCAAAAGAAAGCCTTCTACAGATGAAGGAATTTAAAAAAGCCTGTTAAATATGAACCTTTTACCTCTTTTCTTTGTTTCATGTTTCTACTTCGTTTGATGTATATATGTTTGTGAATGTTGTATGTACACAGGCAATAAAGAAAGCAAAAAAAGCGTATAAAACCTGAGACAATTGAACATGTGTTTATTGATTGTAAGAACGCTATTTTCTTTTGGGACATTTTACAGAGGACTTTAAAAAAAGATTTACCTCTTACTCCATACGAAATCCGTTTTTTGCCATGTGATAGTTCTGTGCAAAATTTGGATGTTATATCTTTACTTGGTCTTCATTCGGTATGGCATAGTTGGCTATCGTTTAGACACTGTGATGTCAGAGTTCTATCCGTTAATGAGTGTTTCGTGGAAGCTGTTATAAAAGTGCGAGATGGGTATAAGACTACCGACTGTGTTGAAGATGTAATATCTTTGTTTGACGCGTTATCACACATGAAACACGTGTGAAAGTGATTGTCATATTAGCTTGACCTGTAGTCAAGAAGGCAATAAAGAAAAAAATGCGTATAAAATGGCGAACTTTTTAGGTGTAACTATTCTTCGCGTTCATGACAAAGCACACTTCATTCCCCAAAGTTTTGTAGTGTAAAATATTGATTTGCGAACATTAGCAGCGGAGAAATAATATGCCAAAATAAATAAACGAGGTACTCTCAGGCATTATTTTTTTTTCCTCAAACCTTTGAATGTTACTACCCATGGGTGGTAACGGCTTGGGTAGTAACATTTACTAAGTGCTGGTAGTAACAGCAAGGGTAGTAACTGTTGCCACCCTCGCCGTTACTAACTGCGCTTACTACCAGGGTTGTAACATATGTGACAAACTATTACTACACCAAAGTTAGCAAGTACTACTACATTTTTTCTAAGATTGTACCACACGTGAATGGATGGCGAAGGTTTGTGACTGATGCAAACATGATAATCATCAGATGCGCGTCATGCTCATGGATGCGCTGGCGGCCGTTTCGCTAGCTTCATTTATACCAAATTTGGTATTACGGAACGTGAATAGATGACTAAGGTATGATACTGGTGCAAACATGATAAATTTGAAATGCTTGTCTAGTAACAATATGACTACATGATACGCTCATGATGCGCTTGCGGCCGTTTCGCTAGCATCACATGTACCAAACGCGGTATTACGCAACGCGAACGGACGACATAGGTAAATGACACGTCAAAACATGATAATCACGACATGCGTGTCATGCAACAACATGACTACATGCCACACTGATGATGCGCTTGCGGCCGTTTCGCTTGCTTCACATATGCCAAATTTGGTATTACGTGACGCCAATGGATGACGAAAGTATGTGACTGGGGCAAACATGACAATCATCAGATTCGTGCCATGTGAGAACATGACTTCATGCCACAGTCAAGGCGCCAATAAATTTCGACGGGACGCGGTGCGTGTGCTCGCCGGCGTTCATTTCGTCGCGTTACGCCGGCGTTGCCACGCCAGGCGCTGGTCCTGCCATGTACTCGCAGGCGCGCGCCGTGCTTCGTTGCTTTGACGCACGCGCGTTTCAGCGCATTCGGCGTCCCTACCATATCTTCTTCTTTCTCTATGTCCCTACGTCACGAAAAGAGGGAGATGCAGTGTTGTTTGGGTGACGCATCGGCACGAAACGCAGCATGTCGCATTTCGCGCTAGTTGCATAGAGCAACATAGTATATATGCCGGTTGCCTTCGAGCCGGCCGATGGACGTTGGTCCCGCCTGGCGTCAGACTATAGAGTTCTTGCGTTTTGCTAACGTAGCGTCGCTGTGCCCAGCGTGCGTGCATGTCAACGCTACATTGGAGTATATTGCATGGGCCCTTCATGATGCGCTCGCGGCCGTTTCGATTGCTCCACATATACCAAATTTGGTGTTACGTGACGTCAATAGATGACCAATATATGACTGGTGCAAACATGATAATCCTGACACGGAAGTCATGTACGGCATCATTTACTTCCGCCTCGTAACGTTGTGCTGATTTTAAAGTGACATATCAACATTTCTCATTCGTGCTTCGCAAATCATCGATTACCACTGTACGCGGGATCTGCCAATTTTTTTGTCCTTCTCATGCTGCTTCTGTTATCTTCAATTGGTTACTTTACGACAAAAGGAGGGGGGATGTCAAGGTTGTAAATACAGAAATTTTATGTGCCATAACATTCTTGTAAAACTGTATAAGGTTACAAAAGTTACTTATGTACCAATAATTATTGTATAAGGATCTTAGACCCTCATGTCCTTTTCATTCGAGGGGGGATGACGTGGTGTGTTCCAGTTTCTGTTTCATGATTGCCAGCTTTGGTTTAATGTTAAGTATTTTCGCCCTCGGGGGGGCGCCACCCTGTGTATATATAATGCTGAAGAGCCACATGACGAAGCGAGCTAAATACCAGCAACGCACCGGCGCGCCAGTCGGACAGTACGACAGATGTGACAGATGGTTATACCTCCACGAGGCTGGCTTCCCTGACCTCACCACGGCCAGTGCGGATAACCCATTCACTTGCAAGCCATGCTTGACAGTAAAAGCCTTATAGACCAGGCTACATGCACTTGAGGCCCTAGTAGCAGGTCTGGGGCAGTAAGTAACCGCCCGAGGTCAGGAGGTACCTGACCGGTCTGAGCAGGAACAAGATACCACTCTGTCCACATCAACACCCGAAACCGGGGCGATGAGAACCCCAACATCAGGTTCATCGGGACAGCCGGAGACTCAGGCCCTGGACGGAAAGAGCGTGCCTGTCAACTCTGACGACTCAGCACACGATGATCACAACGAGCCATGCAGGCAGGAGGAAGGCAGGGCACCACCCGAACGGCCTCGAATACACACGAATATGAAGGAGGTTGTACACAGGTCGACGGGTGAATCACTGCAAGAGCTAGGTACTACACCAAACTCACCTGGGGAAACCAGGCAAGTTGGTGTGAGGCAAGAAGACGACCTCCCAGCCCCAGACAAAACAATGGATCTATCTGCAACGGGCCCGGAGGCGACCCCGAGGCCGAACGACGATGCGATGAAGCAGGAGCGTCGACACTCTAAAGGGTATGTGAAGTCAGCTCAGGCTTCCCGTAATACCCACTCGCAGATTTTGCTGGTGGGAGATGGGAACGTGCCACGCGTCGCAAGAGCACTCCAACGACAACTTGGCCCCAAACAAAATCCGCAGACATGCTGGACGCAAGATGCGACTGTGAAACGTGCACAGAAGTTGCTACACCAGTACATAGGAGAACCCCAAGGGGAAGCTGGCCGTTGTCGCCGGCTGGTGGTGCTGTTGGTGGGAGCAACAGACGCAATTCGGGGGACCCGTCCGGAAGACGTCGTCCAAGTGATACGTGACAGCGTGGCCCTGTACGCGGAGAGGCTGGTGATTTGCTCTGTTACAGAAGTGACTACCCGAGGGAAGGTTACACTGGCTCGAGCTATTACATTGAATGCCCAGCTAAAAAAGATGTGTTCCATACTGAGAGCGACGTTCTTGGACAACAGCAAGCAGTTGGAAGAAAAATGGCTGGCCCGGGACAGCGCTTCTATGTCGCAACCATAGCCTCCCAAGTGGCGACCCGATTGGCAACCATTGCAAACAATTTTTTAGGAAACCGAGAAGGTCCTCGGAGACGCGACAAAAGGGGCCCGAAGAGAAAAAAGGAAAACGACACCGGTACCACTGGCCACGGGAGTCCGGGCGGGTTGACACCTACTGTCTTAGACGTTTGCGGACAGGGGAGCGAAGGTCATCCAGCTCGGCCCCAGACGCAGCACCCCGTGCTTCTCCGGCATCCACAACCCGGCACCAACAAACACCCACAGGAGCCGACGGACCCCCTGAAAACAGAGCATTGGGCCAGTGTCCCCTGTGGGGCTACTATTCCCGGAGACGCGATCAAACGACATGATACCACAAGCTGTCCAGCCCCAGCAGTCCCCGCCCTGGCAGGGCAACATACAGCCTCCATACCTAGCCCAACCGATGGGAGCACTACCTATTCGACTAGACCTGGCTTGCATGATAGCCGACATGGTCCAGCACTACATGAGGCAACAAGATCCCCAATGACATACCCTCCGTGCCGAGCAGGACATGGGCAGAACACCTTTCGCAGTGGGGAGTATGGGAGACACTGTGGTCCAGAGGACATTCGGACATGTCGATCAAAGTGTCATAGGCGCCGGGCGAAGTGGCAATGCTTCCGATTGGGTTTTCTTAACATGCACGGTGCCATCCGGGAACAAAAGTGGGGAGAGCTGTATAATGTCCTGAGAGACGAAGAGTTCTCGCTATATGCAGTGGGAGAGACCCACTTGCGAGATCTGGAAGAGCCACCAATTCAGCTAGATTGGCACTGGACGGGTCAGAACAGATCTGGCCAGAGTCGCAAAGGGGGAGGGGTTGGTGTGTTATGGCGCCACGACCTCCATTGCAACGTTTGGATGGGGAATGCAGAGACCACGTGTGGGTAACAGGAAATGTGCTTGGTGTGAACACTGCGGTGTGTGGGACAGGGGTCATGAGCTTGATGGGTGGGGCCCTAAGTCCAGGGCTCCACTGGCTGCCGCCGCCTGCCTTCCTTCCTTCCTACTGCGGTGTGTGTTGTATACTTGTCTGTGCAAGGCCTACACGAAGGAAATGTAAGGCTTATTGGATGTGTACGCGAGGACGCACGACGACTGCAGGCAGACAATGAGCTCATCGGTATTGGCGACTTTAACGGGCACCTGAGTGAACTGGACGGGCACCTGGATGCCAACGGGAAGCTGCTCCTGCACTTGGCCGAAGACTTAGACCTAGTCATCATGAACCTCGAGCCACAGTGGGAGGGACAATTCACATGGTGTGCTCGCGGCAGCGCCACCAATATTGATAATGCCCTGGTCTCTCTGCGTTTGCATGCAATGCTACAGAGGTGCGGTGTGGACGAAGAGGGAAAGTACAATCTCGGCAGCGACCATAACCACCTCAGGCTCGACTTCGGACACTCCTGTCATAAAGGAAAAATAATTTCTAGATAAAACAAGATCAAGCGGTACCTACCACACCATTCCATCGAGGCTGTCGTTGAGGATTTCGAGGCTTGTGCCGAAATGCACGAGGCTACCACTTATGATGAGTACATGTTGGCCCTACGACAGGTGGTTGAACCACATATGGTCCCAGACAGACGATCGACACAAGCGTTAAAGAGTCCGTGGTGGGATAGCGATGTTGAGGAAGCCTGGAAAAGGCGTCGAGAGGCAAACAGGGAGCATCGAAGGATGGTGCAGTCGTCGGCTACAGAGGCATGCGCAGCCACCTGGCAGAGATATCTTGAACTGAAGCACGAGGTACAGGCATTGGTGCAAGCGAAAATTGCCGAGTACAACAAGAAGCTATTTCAATCTTTGCGCGAAGAGGGCAAGAACGCAGCCCAGAAGTTCTGGCAATATGTGCAAACACTGGACAGGCGACAACAGAATTCGCCCCAATTGAGGGATGCTGACACCAACCAGCCAGTGGCACATGTGCGGCAGCACCTGACACGATACATCAGTGGACTGTTTGGCTCGACGGGAAATGACAGCGACAAAGATGCTTCCGCGGCCGCGACACTGCACCCTGCCCTCGGCGAAAGGCAAGAGGAAGCGGAACCGCGCTGGGCGGTGAGCAGTGTGACAGTCATCCGTGCCTTAGCGCAAATGAACACTCGAACTGCAACGGGGCCCGACGAGGTGACAGCGCGCCTGGTGAAGTGCCTCCGCCCACAGGCTAGGGAGAAGCTTGCAGACCAACTGTCGAGAATCCTTTCTGGCGCTGAAATCCCGAAGGACTGGCGTCAGGGTCAGATAACATTGATCCTAAAGCAAGGCGGCACGGCGAACCTGCTGCAGAGCTATCGCCCTATCACGGTCACTAGCGTGATGTACCGAATGTTTGCCGGTATCCTAAGGGAATGGCTAAGTGGCTGGGCTGAGACGAAGAACTTGCTGATGGAACTACAAAATGGGTTTCGTTCGGGTCGTAGATTGGAGGATAATATTTTCACTCTGACCCAGTGTGCGGAAATAGCGAAGCTTGAAGGGCGATCTCTGCTATGCTGTTTTCTGGATGTACAAAAAGCATACGATAGTGTCCCGCAGGCAGCATTGTTTGATTGCATGAACCACTTTGGCCTTCCAGAGATCCTCATCTCGACCGTGAAACGTATGTACAGAGTTACACTTCGGGGATGTTCAGTCAGACCCCGTTGTAGTAGTGAAAGGCCTGCGTCAGGGTTGCCCACTTTCACCATTACTGTATATTCTTTACGTCTCAAGCCTCGAGAGGAAGCTTCTTAGCTCCAGCCTTGGTTTTCGGCTCCACCACACGACCAGTGGTATCGACGAGAGGCGTCGTCTACCGGGCATAATGTTCGCAGACGACATCGTGCTCATGGCAGAAAGCACCGAGGAAATGCAGGCACTGCTAGACATCTGACAGGTGAAATCGCCCGCCTGGGGCTCTGCTTCAACGTTAAGAAGACAGCCCTTCTCAGACTTGTGGGGGAGTGCATCAAGAAGAGTGTTGTGACCCTGGGAGATGCCGAAGTGAGCAGCTGCACCGACTACAGGTACCTGGGTGTAAAATTGTCAGCATCAACGAACATGTACAGCCTACATGAGGCGAAGACGCGTGAAGCTGGATTACGGGCTCAGAGCATCCTCAGGCGCCACTGTTTGTGGGGCTGCAACCGTTATTTTATTTTTATTTATTTTTTATTTACAAATAATGCTGTCTCACAGTTCGAGACATTGCAGGAGTGGGTGGTACGTGACCTTTGGTACGTGACCTTTGGAAGCTCGTCCACGTGCCTGGGCTGACATTTGCGAACGCAGTCGTGATTATGTCAGCGGCCACCCGGGAATGGTTGGAACGGCGACAGCGGGAAGTAGGGCGCATCGCTCTGGGCTGTCATGGCATGGTGGCGAATGAGGCGGTCCAGGGGGACATCGGCTGGTCGAGCTTCGAAGCGCGTGAGGCGGCCAGCAAACTGACGTTCCACTGCCGCCTGATGTACATGGCCCGCGAGAGGTGGTCTCGACGAGTTTTTGACTACCTCATGGCGACATGTATGCGCTGTTGTTTGAGGCGAGAGCAGGGTCCCTGCGTACTCTGGTCCGTAAGCAAGCCTACGACGGTGATCTCGTGAGTGTGGTGTGTCACGCGTGTGGTGGGGATGACGAGACCATCGCACACATCGTGACTGAGTGCCCGCAACTGAGCCCATCCAGTTCGAACACAGATCTCGCTGCCACACTGGCTTTTTTTGGGACACAGGTGATGTGGTGGACTACGCCGCAGTGAGGCACAGCAAAACTCGCCTAGAACAATGGAGAAAAATAATTCTCTGGGGACTTCGGGAGGTTTCTTAACTCGGCAACCCGCCCAGTCTGTATTTTATTTTCTTATTTTCTTTGTTTTTTTACTATCGGCTAGGGTGCCAAAGTGTGCCCGTCCGTTACAAAGGGAATGGCCTCATTACCGTCATCATCATCATGCGCGGCATTGTATATAATAAAAGAGTTTCTGCTTGGTTACCGGCTGCTGCGTACGACTTGTCGGCCGGCCCTTCAGCGCCGTGCCCAGTGTTCTCCGTGTGGCGCGTCCGCCCCACGATACTAGAAAAAGCTCACTTGAGCATCCCTGCACTCGTGTTTTATATCCTCCGTCGTCCCAAGCTTTCCTGCGAGAGAAGACAATAAAGTCCAGGACCCTCCAATGGTAGCACGACTTGTCGGCCGGTGCTTCAGCGCCGTGCCCTGTGTTCTCCGTTCGGGGCGTCCACCGCACTACACTAGAAAAAGCTCACTTGAGCGTCCCTGTACTCGTGTTTTATATCCTCCGACTTCCGAAGCTTCTGTGCGAAAGAAGACAATGGAGTCCAGAACCCTCCAATGGTAGTACGACTTGTCGGCCGGCGCTTCAGCGCCGTGCCCTGTGTTCTCTGTACGGCGCGTCCACCGCACGATACTAGAAAAAGCTCACTTGAGCGTCCCTGCACTCGTGTTTTATATGCTCCGACTTCCGAAGCTTCCCTGCGAGAGAAGACAATGGAGTCCAGGACCCTCCAACGGTAGTAAGACTTGTCGGTCGGCGCTTCAGCACCTTGCCCTATGTTCTCCGTCCAGCGCGTCCGCTGCACGATACTAGAAAAAGCTCACTTGAGCGTCCCTGCACTCGTGTTTTACATCCTCCGTCTTCCCAAGCTTCGTTTTCCCACGCGACAAAGCGGTGCCAAGACACAGGGGCCATCAGGAAGAGGAAAGAAAAGTCATTTAGGATCCTTATTTTTAAGGAAGGTTGGTGCTTTATGTTGTCATCATCATCTTTATTCATCAAGTGTGAACATGGAAAAGTGCATGGGTACAGATTCACTGGGAGGTCCCAAGGTAAGAACCGCCGGCGGGACCTCCCACGAAAAAAAAGGTAATCATCAAGCAACACTGAAATACATTGTCAGCAAATAAACACAGCATAAAAAAGAGAAAGATGAAAAAAAAACAAAAGAAAACAAAAAAAACATTAGAATAATAAGCAGGAACACTAAAAAGCAAGGAATACATTGTCAATCTAAAAAAATGTGGATATGAATACCACAACAAAAAAGACATGATAATACAGTTACAATTCAATCAAACAGAAGGGCCTAACAAGAAAGTCTTTAGTTTGGATTTAAAAACGCAAAGTGATTTAGAAGATTTAATATCAGAGGTAAGTGAATTCCAGAGCGAAATGGCCGAGAATAGAATCATTTGTTTGCCGTAGTTAGTGTGTATACAAGGAAGTAAGAGATTCTGGCGTGAGGCAAAGCGCGTTGAATTGAGATTATTAGTGATGCAATGAGGGATAATATTTAAGACAAGGTGATCGTGCAAGACGTTAAAAAATAAAATACCAATGCTGTACCTAAACAGATGATGAATAGGCAAAACACGGAGCCGATAGAACAGCGGGGAAGATTCTGCTTGTCGATGGGAAAACGTAATGATGCGTAACGCTTGTTTCTGCAGTGTTATTAATGGGGCGATGTGGGTATGATACGTACCACCCCAGGAAGAAATGCAGTAATTTAGGTGACTGTGGACAAAAGCGTAATCGTGTTCTGGGTTTTCTTTTTCGGTTTCAGAATGACATGTGAGGATGCCAAAAGGCGCCGCTCTGGCATCCGGGATATCAAGGCGACTGTAAAATAAAACCAATGCGCGTTGGGTAACCGTGGAGTGCGGTTGTTCTTCTCCTCTTCGGCATTTCGCGCCGACCCGCGTGTTCGGGCTGGTCGGCGTCCCCGCCGGACACGTGCGTCTCCGTCGGCCGTCTTCTTCTTCTGCTTCGTCGGGACCAGCCAGCCCCCAACACAGCAATGGCGACGAGGACCTGTAAGAACCCATTTCGTTCTCCGTGTTCGTCTTCTTCTTGCTTGTAACGGACCTACCCTGATAACCCTAGACGCTCTTTGTTCCCAGCAAGGTGTCTGCTGCGTGCTGCGTCGCTTCATTTCTTCTTCATTCAACTACGCCGCCTCTGCCTTCGTCTTCAAACAGTGTACTGGCGGCATTTTCTTCTAGTCAGCACCTCTACATTCTTCTTTCTTGAAATGGCGTCTCCTATTCCACCTTCCCTACTTCTTCATTCGCCCGGAGACCCGCCACTTCCGTGGGCGGACTGGAAATCGGTGTTTCAGGCCTACGCAGACGCTGTCGGGGAGGACGCCAGCAAGCCCGAGCATCGCAAGGCCCTGCTGCTCAACGCGTTGGGCCCTGCCGGATTGAAGCTCTTCTATACTTTGGACGCCACCAACGCGTCGCCGACGCCAGCATCGGGCGATGCCTTCAAAAATGCTGTTGCTCTTTTCGATGAGAATTTTAAAGATGTTTCGTGCGATTATCTCGCACGCGTAAAATTCCAAGAAAGGCGACAATTGCCTGGTGAGCCAGTCGCTGAGTTCATTACTTCTCTTCGAACGCTCGCCGCGTCGTGCGGCTTCGGTGCGCTCGAGGACGATATGATCCGCCATCAGCTTTTCACCGGGGTAGCCTCGCAAAACGTCCGCTGCCGCATGCTTCAAAAGGGCTCCTTCATTTCATTATCTGAAGCCCTCTCAATTGCGCGAAAGAACGAGATTATTCGCTCCCAGTTGGAGCAATTCGCTTCGCATTCAGTGCAGCAACTTTCTGCTGCGGGAGGCCAAGGCAGCGGCTCTTTGTTTCACGGGACGCGTCAACATATGGCGACCCTTCATCTTCGTCTCGGCGCGGCGGCCAACATGGACGCCCGCATGCACAGTCCTTCCGTGGTGGCCAACATGGCAGCTTCTCTGCGTCGCGGGCCCCGCAGGGGCGCCTGCGCAAGTAGGCGTTTGGTGTGTAGCGACACCACGGACCCGAGCTAACGGGGGAGTTTCTACTCCCTCCCACGCCTAGCCGTGCGTGGCTTTGCCGTGTCCGGGGAAAAGGGAATCCTGGGGGTTGAGCCGACGCTGGGTGATTGGAACTTTAAGGCCCCCGGCAGAGGCAACACACCCCTTTGGCCCCGGCTTCACGTAGACGGCACCCCTGGGCTGACCCACCCAGGGGAAATCGGCAGTCGCCTTTTCCTATCTCTCTCTCCCTACATCTTCGTCTTTCTTACTTTTTTAGCTTTCCTGTCTACTTCTCTCTTCTGCTTACTTCCAATTTTCTAGGCGGCAAGGGTTAACCCTGTGCAAATAGCCTACCTTGGCCTACGCGCATTGGGTTATAGCAGGGTTGTACGGCTGACGTCTGCAAGCTTTTAGCATCTGCAAACTTGCAGCGTCCCCTCGTTGGGCTCCGTGGTGGGTGGCCGCCAACGCTGCTGAACAACATACAATTAGCATGCAGAAAGCATTTCCTTTACTTAGTAATCGTGCCTCCTCAAAGCGGGTACGCACCGAAGACATCAATTTTTTCATCCGGCCAAGACAAATGTTTCCTCGTTTCCACGTTATACACTGTGAAAAAACTAACAAGCAAGCCAGAACTGTATCCCCCTTCATAGTGGCTAGATGCTTAACCGAAACTCTCGGTGCTGGTTACAAGGTTACCAAAATGGTCAGCGGAGATCTACTTCTTGAGATACGTGACAAAGACCAATTCGATAAGCTGAACACCCTCACAACGTTTGGAGACACACCCATCAGTATTACGCCACACAGGTCCATGAACTCATCTCGCGGTGTCGTATCGGACGTAGATTTGCTTGACCTGACCGAAGCTGAACTTCTGGAAGGATGGAAGAGCCAGAACGTGACAAACGTACAGCGTATTAAGATCAGAAGAGATCAAAAGGAAATCCCAACCAAACACTTAGTACTGACCTTTGCTTCGAGCGATTTGCCGGAAACTATTCAGACTGGGTACACAAAGACATCCGTGAGACCATATATTCCCAACCCCCGCCGTTGCTTCCAATGTCAGAGATATGGCCACGGCTCGCAAAGCTGTCGTGGCCGGAAAACTTGTGCTCTGTGTGGAGTCGTGGGCCATGCATCCGACAACTGCGAAGCACCTGCACACTGTGTGAACTGTGGCGGTAATCATGCTGCGTACTCACGTTCCTGTTCTTTCTGGAAAAAAGAAAAAGAGATCATCACTTTAAAGATAAAAGAAAACATTACATTTAAAGAAGCAAGAAAAAGAGTCTCGCCATTTTATGGCCCCACGAACGCTGATGCGGCGCGCCAGGGGGCAGTGTCGCACCAGCCCTCGCCACTCCTTCGGCCTGCGCAGAGCGAGCCATTGGCTGTGGCGCCTGCCCCCAAGGCGGCAGTAGTTGAGTCTACTCCGCCTACTATTGAACAGAGACCAGAGACTCCAGGGTCCTCGGGTCTCAAGGCCTCACCTCGCCAGGCGAAGCCCAAGCTTCGAAAAACCAGCTCGCATGAGCGGGCATCCAGTGCCTCCGAGGAGGCAATGGATACGGCGGCACCCCTTGTGCCAAAAGAACGGCGCGGCTCTTTGGAGCGCGCCAAGAGAACTAAAAAGCTTATAACAGGGCCTGATAATAGCCCTGTTATTTGAGCTCGACCTTTCAGCTTAAACAAGTCACTTCCTTAACGTACACACAGCACTACTTTACTTCCAATATGGAAACACAAATTATACAGTGGAACGTCAGAGGACTGCTTAGGAACCTCGACGACGTCCAAGAGCTTTTAAACAAACACTCACCTCAAGTACTGTGTGTACAGGAAACACACCTAAAATCCTCCAATACAATTTTTTTACGTGCCTACGTCACATACCGAAAGGACCGAGATGATGCCGTTGCGTCATCCGGTGGCGTAGCCATTATTATTAACCAAGGAGTAGCGTGTGCACATTTACCACTCCAAACATCCCTTGAGGCAGTGGCTGTTCGAGCGGTACTTTTAAAGAAACTCGTCACCATTTGCTCTTTGTATGTACCTCCCCACCACCGTCTTGAAAGACGTGAATTTCAGTCTTTAGTAGACGAACTGCCTGAACCCTATTTGCTTCTTGGCGACCTAAATGCACATAGTGGACTCTGGGGCGATTCTCGCTGTGATGCACGAGGTCGTCTCATTGAATGATTTCTCTTCTCTTCCGGTGCCTGTTTGTTGAATAGGAAAGAGCCAACATACTATAACGTTGCCAACAAAACTTACTCGTCTATAGACCTCAGCATCGTATCACCTTCACTCCTACCCCTACGGAAATGGAAAATCATAAATAACCTATATGGAAGTCACCATTTTCCTGTAGTGTTGAGTTCACAAACAACATATGAATGTCCTCTACATGTTCCCAAATGGCTGATAAACAAAGCAGACTGGGAACAGTTCCACAACACTATACGTTTGAGTTGGACAGACATATGTAGGTTAAACATAGATGAAGCTGTGAAGTACTTCACAGCTTTTCTAACTGACGCAGCAGCCAGGTGCATACCGCAAACATCTGGAATGCCCGGCAAACGACACGTCCCATGGTGGAACACGGAGTGTCGTAATGCGCGAAAGGAACAGAACAGGGCATGGAGATTGCTGCGCAACTCGCCAACAGCGGAAAATCTTGACACGTTCAAGAAAATAAAGTCTCAAGGAAGGAGAACGTGTCGGTAGGCCAGAAGAGAAAGCTGGCAGAAGTTTTTGTCAGGGATCAATTCATACACACAGGAGGCAAAAGTCTGGAACATGGTCAGTAGGATAGCAGGGAAACAAGTACACACACTTCCACTCGTAAACACTCAAGGTGATACCTTGGAAGATCAGGCAAACTTCCTCGGGGCACACTTTGAACGGGTATCCAGCTCGTACCACTATACTGACACTTTCCAAAAATACAAAACAAGAATAGAAAAGCAGAAACTCGAACACAAATCCACTAGATACGAGGCATATAACCAAGCTTTCAGTCTTGCGGAGCTCCGAACATCTCTAAACTCCTGCAGCACTTCTGCCCCAGGTTCTGACCGTGTGGTGTATGAAATGCTAAAAAACCTACCAGCCGAAACACGAAAAACCCTACTTTGTTTGCACAATGCTATCTGGTTTTCCGGCACTATCCCTACCTCCTGGAAAGAGGCTATTATTATTCCCACTTTGAAAGAGGGCAAGGACCCTTCTTTAGCTTCAAGTTATAGGCCTATTGCACTTACAAGCTGCTTGTGCAAAGTATTCGAAAAAATGATAAACTGCCGACTTGTACATATCCTTGAAACAAACAATTTGCTCGACCCATTTCAGTGCGGGTTTCGAGAAAGTAGATCCACCACAGACCACCTTGTTCGTATCGAGGCACAGATCAGAGACGCCTTTGTCCATAAACAATATTTTCTCTCTGTGTTCCTCGATATAGAAAAGGCGTATGATACAACATGGCGTTTTGGAATCCTAAGAGACCTGTCCCACCTTGGTGTGCGCGGAAGAATGTTTCATATAATCGAAAGTTACCTGTCAAACCGGACATTCCGTGTCCGTCTGGGCAGTGTGCTCTCTCAAACATTTGTCCAGGAAACAGGCGTGCCACAAGGTGGCGTGCTTAGTTGCACACTTTTTATTATCAAAATGAATTCTTTGCACTTGTCCATTCCCCGCAATATGTTCTATTGTACATATGTCGACGACGTTCAGCTTGGCTTCAAGTCATGCAACTTGGCCATGTGTGAGCGGCAGGTTCAGCTGGGTTTCAATAAGGTCTCCAAATGGGCAGATGAAAACGGATTTCGACTTAACCCACAAAAAACAACAAGTTAACCAACAAGTTGGACAACAAGTTAACCTTCGTACCGTACATCAAGTATTTAAAAACAAAGTGTTTAAAAGCCATGAATGTTATAAAAGTGTTGTCACGTACTACGTGGGGTAGTGATAGGCAATGCCTCATGAACCTCTATAAAAGCCTCATTCGCACCCGCTTAGATTATGGGGCCGTTGTCTATCAGTTTGCTACTCAAAGTGCCCTGAAGGTGCTGGACCCCGTGCACCATTTGGGCATCCGCCTTTCTACGGGTGCTTTTCGCACCAGCCCCGTAGAAAGCCTCTATGTTGAGTCAAATGAGTGGTCGCTTCATCTGCAAAGAACTTACATGTCCTTTGTTAATTTCCTTAAGGTGAAAGCAGACAAGAAGCACCCCTCATACTCTACTGTTATTGATTTGTCGAGCTCCATTCTGTTTCAAAACAGGCCTTCGATGAGGCAGCCCTTCTCAGTTCGCCTGAAGGGTCTAGCTGAAGACACTGGAGCGTCACTTGAACACTGTTTAATTGCTCCTGTAGCATACCCGCCACCGTGGCAGTGGCAGACTATAGACTGCGATGTGTCTTTTCTAGAAGTTACAAAACATGCGCCTATTGCCCATATTCGAACATACTTCCTGGAGCTTCAACACAAATAGACACGTCCTGAGTTCTTTACAGATGCCTCCAACTCTAACTCCTCTGTGTCCTACGCTGCTGTTGGCCCTTCCTTTTCGGATGCTGGCCCTCTACATCCAGGCACAAGTATCTTCACAGCGGAAGCTTACGCGATACTTGTGGCAGCTAAACACATTAAACAATTACAAATACAAAAAGCAGTAATTTATACAGACTCCCTCAGTGTGGTAACGGCTCTGCACAGTCTTAAAAAACAAAAAAAAACCCTGTCCTTGTCTCACTTTACTCCATATTTTGCACACTCTACACACTCAACCAACATGTTGTGGTGTGCTGGGTGCCAGGGCACCGTGAGATCCAAGGCAACGTGAGGGCGGATCAGCTCGCTGCATCCGTCCACAAAAACACTGCCGCTACACCCATATCAATCCCGGTCCTTGATCTGAAGCAATCTCTCAAACGAAACCTCAGGGACTACTGGCAGAGCAAGTGGGATACACACACACAAAACAAACTACACGTTATCAAGCCACACCTTGGCCATTGGCCACCAGTATCAAAATCACGTCTAACAGAGGTAACACTAACAAGACTCAGGATAGGACACATATACACGACACACACACATCTTTTGTCCGGTGGTGATCCACCATTGTGTGATAAATGTGGTCAGGCATTAACAGTTCTTCATGTTTTAATTCAATGTAAACATTTAGACACTCTAAGAAGACAACACTTCCCACTATCCTACCGACAACATATACCTTTACACCCTGCAATGTTCGTCGGTAGGGAACCGCTTTTTAGTCACAAATCATTATTAGCGTTTTTAAAGGAAATTTATAACTTTCATATCATATACCCGGGCATATCGTAGCACGACCTCCCTAGAGAGGTTTTCGCTGCGGTGGCTACACAGGAAAGCACTTGCCTCACGGCCCTTGCACGCAAGGGTACTAACGTGTGAGGTACTTCTGCTAATGCTATACATGTCCACCATCGTTTTTCATTATCACCAACTTTTGTCACCTATTCACACCATGCACACCTTTCACGGCATAGTCATGATTTTATTACTTGTATGTTTTTACCCGCTTTACTGCGAGGAATTTTTTGGCCCTTATACAGCCGCTAATCACAACCATTGTCCACATTCCTGTCTCATGAACTGGCGCTCTTTGGCCATCAAATGGCCCTTGCGCAAAAAAACACCATATATCATCATCATCTCTGCGTCGCGGGGGCGAGGAAGCCGGCAATATGGCGACCCCATTCCGCCAAATTCAGGTTTTCAGGAACAGCACCGAGCTCCTAACTCGCGTTCGCAATTTTCTTCTCCAAGCGCAACCGCGCATTGCTTTCGTTGCGGATCGGCTCGGCATTTAGCCAATTTTGCGCAGTGTCCCGCGAGAAACCACACTTGTCTTGCGTGCGGAAAAATCGGACATTTTCAGTCCGTATGCAATTCCCGTCCAGCAAATCTTCCGGAACCAGTTTCTTCGTCCGCTCCTTCGAGCACTGCACGAAGCAATACGGCCACTGTTTTAAATGTGGATGGCCTCCACACTACGTCCGAGCCCAGCATCGTAGTTTCAGTGGGCCATGTGCCCTTGTCGTATCTCGTGGACACGGGCGCTTCAGTCTCTTTATTCAGTGCCGCTGACTTTCAGAGTCATTTTTCCAACATTCGGCTTTTGCCTTCCCACGTCGTTCTACAAACATATTCCAAGGAAACGATTGATAATTTAGGTCATTTTACAGCTCAGGTCTCTTATCACAGTCGCTCTGCTTTCATTACTTTTTATGTAACTGCCAATGGCAGCTCGCTTTTGGGACGTGATGCCATCAGGGCTTTGTCCATCAACATCGTCGGTGCGTCTATGACGTGTGCTCAAGTCGACGTCCAAGATGATCTTCCGGCCAACGCGCCTTCTGAATTCCACCACCTGTTCACCCGTGAACTGGGCTGTGTGCGCGGTTTTGTGCATAAAGTGATGCGTCGACCAGGTGTGTGCCCTGTGCGTGCCAAGCTGCGCCGCATTCCTCTTCTTCTCCTTGAGCAAGTCTCTGCGGAACTGTCTCGCCTTCAAGCCAGCGGAATTATCGAGCCTGTCTCTGCTTCCGTCTGGGTTTCTCCACTGGTCGTCGTCAAGAAAAAAGATGGATCCCTTCGACTATGCGTTGACTTACGAGAACCGAACAAGGTGATCGTCGTACACGTGTTTCCACTTCCTCACATTGAAGAACTGCTTCATCAGCTCTCCGGAGCGGTATGTTTCTCCAAGCTGGACCTCGCGTCCGCTTATCACCAAGTTGAACTTTCTGAGTGCAGTAGAGACTTAACCACATTTGTATCGCACGAAGGCTTGTTTTGGTTTAGCCGCGTGTGTTTCGGGCTTGCATCTGCCCCTGCAGTGTTTCAGAAAATGATGTCAATTATTCTTAAGGGTTGCAATGGCGCCCTTTGTTACTTGGATGACATTTTGGTGTGGGGACGTACTCGCGAAGAGCACGATGCTAACTTGCATACTGTTCTTGACCGCATCAGTGAATGTGGTATGAAACTTCATAACAAGTGCATTTTTTTGTGAATGAGTTACAATTTCTAAGACATAATGTAAGTTCCCGCGGCTTGACACCTGTTGAATCTAAAGTTCAAGCCATTGTCAATGCCCCACGGCCTACTGATGCCAAAACCTTGCAATCTTTTTTAGGTCTTGTGGGTTATTATGCCAAGTTTGTTCCTCACTATGCTGATGTTGTTGAACCACTGCGTACTCTACTTCGTCAAGCACAGCCTTTTAACTGGTCAGCTGAAGCTGAGCAGAGCTTCATTCGAGTTAAGTCAATACTGGCCTCAAAGCCAGCTGTTAGTATTTTCAATGAGAAGCTTCCCATCGTCATCACGACGGATGCGGCTGATGTTGGACTGGGAGCAGTGTTTCAACAACTCAGAGGTGATCAGCTGATCACTATCGCTTTAGCATCTCGTACGTTGACCCCTGCTGAACGCAGATATTCAGTAGGAGAGCGTGAAGCTCTCGCGTGTCTTTTTGCCTGTGAGAAATGGCATGTTTACTTGTGGGGCCAGCACTTCACATTACGTACAGATCACCAAGCACTAGTTGCTCTTATTTCTGAAGGATCCGAAGGCCGCCGCCCCATTCGCATTTTCCGTTGGTGTGCCAAACTCATGTATTATAATTTCAGTGTTCAATATTGTATGGGTTCTAATAACGTGGTTGCTGACGCACTGTCGCGCCTTCCTCTTCAGATACCGGTTACTGAAGAGCGGGATGAGGAAGTTGTTTCATTAGTTACTTCCTGCATTACTAAAGCTGAGCTTCAGGCAGCTACAGCTGCCGATTCCACTTTGTCTCAAGTTCTCAAATATTTACGTGAAGGATGGCCTTCCAAATGTGCTCTTGCTTCTGAATTCTTGCCTTACTTCGCAGTCCATCAGGAACTATCTTGTGTCGAGGACTTGCTTTTCCGCGATGAACGCGTGATTCCCCCTGCTTCTTTCCGTAACAAGCTAATACAGCTTGCCCATGAGGCCCATCCAGGCATTGTCCGCACCAAACAGAATCTTCGAGACAGGTACTGGTGGCCAGTCTTAGACAAGCAGGTCGAGCATGCAGTTTACAACTGCCATATATGTCAGGTGGCTGACAAGTCTGCCAAACCTGCATTTTCTCTGTTGCAGCTAGTCCAGTGGCCTGATCGGCCTTGGCAGAAACTCGGCATGGACATCATCGGTCCTTTGCATAATGTTCCGCAAAATGCCCGGTTCATTGTTTCTCTCATACTACCATTCCAAATGGCCAGAACTTTGTTTCACACATACGGTTACTTCTGAGGTCATCATTGAATTTCTGTCTTCAATCTTCAGCCGGGAAGGTTTTCCTGATGCCATAGTTACGGACAATGGTCCACAGTTTCAGTCCCAACATTTCGAGGCTTTTCTTTCACAACGAGGAATTCAGCACTTGAGGTCATCAGTTTTCTATCCCCAATCAAATGGGGAAATCGAGCGCTTTAATCGAGTTCTGAAGGAACATATCTAAATCGCCCAATTAGAGCACCGTCCCCTCAAGCAAGTCTTGACTGAATGTTTAGCTTCATACAGGTTCATACCACAAGGCACCACTGGAGTGTCTCCTGCTCAACTTCTCCACGGTAGGCAACCGCGAGTTGCTCTCGACATAGTCTCTTTGCCTCGTAACATAGCAGTGTCTTCTCTTGATCAAATCCGTACCAGAGTTTTTTCTCATCAACAAGCAATGAAAAAGTATTTCGACACCCGTCGAGGTGCAAAGCAGTCCAAAGTTTGCACTGGCGATCTAGTCAAGGTTCGTGTGCCAGGCAAGCGCCCCAAGTATCGGGGTCCTTACAAAGTCTTGGGCCAGGTTAGCCCCACTTCTTTTCGCTCGAGGCCAGGATTCTGGCCCACGGGGGGCTAGTTCGTTAAACGTCCACCACGTGCCGCATGAAGTTGAACCCTCCCCTCGTTCCCTCTTTTCTCCTCCCACCACGGCGCTGACGAGTTCCCTACGGAAGTGGCCTCGCTCTTCAACCTGTTCTCGCCCGCCCCTCATTGCGGGAACCAAAGAATAGCGACCCGCTGTCAGTGCATTCTTACTCACGCCGTTTAAGAGCCGGCCTGTGTAGAGTACGCGAACAGGTTCCAGACCAGCCATGAACAATTTTTCAGACTGGGGACTTCTTTTTTTTTTTGCCTTGGTTGAATTCGAGTCCTCACAGTTTTGATATAGTCATAGATAATTTATATACGAAGAAGCTAGGACCAACTGCATTACATTCTTTAGTTTTTTTCTCGTCGTAGGTAATCTATTGTAATCTTAATATCAGGTTCAATACTTAATTTGTGGCTAAGCCATATTACTTTCCGACCCAAACTTTCTGTAGGGCAGAACAAAGTTTTTAATCTTGTTTTTTTAGCTACTAGGCTATTGAAAAGCACGCAAAAAAAATAAGAAAGCTGTTAGTAGAACGATTTTCACAGGAGAAGCATGTCCAGTATATTGGACACTGGGATTAATTTGTTGAACAAATAGGTACACATATTCTGCTATTCTCTTAGATAGAGCGCTGCTTTTGGCCCTGTAAAGTTATTAGTCTTATATAACACACGCGGGGTTTGTTTTGTCCCGAGAAAAAGTTGATCCTCTTCGCTGATCCTCTTCATGCTTCATGCTGTTGATATATTCCCAGCATGCCCCAGTTTTATTTTTATGACTGGGCTTGAAGAGTGTCACGTCAAGCCACCTCTTGTTTTCTTTTTTTCCTTCTAAATTGAGCACGATGTGCACCAATTGCATCTTGGTGTGAGTGTACTGGACATAGGTAATTTTCGCATTGCCAGCAAAGTTTTTATTAGAAAAACTATATTTTTGCAACAACGTATCGAAAAAACATGACAGAACTCATACAATTTAAATGATTTCAATGGTGCAAAGATATGTCCTGAAATACTTTTGTATACTTGAACGCATCATGTGCACGCAGTTTCGCGTAGATTACGCAATCACTTCTAGTGCCCGATAAATAGGTGGAGCTGAAGGGTGAACTACACCTAAAAACATCTTACTCGACTCTTACAGAAGCTACCAAAGTGGTTTTAGTTCTGACTGTAGCTCTGCTTACTTTTATTCATCACTCTTACTGTCATGTTTTTGTCAGCGACTAAGTATATGTACCACCCTGCTGAAATCCCCAAATGGTGATTGCAGTAACTGCAAATAAATAGTAATGATAAATAATGTGTTCAATACATTAGTCAAGGGGCAGGAAAGGAATGTGCTTGTTAACTACATAGTAAACGCTCCGAGATTGTACTGTTCGGTTATCCTTTGCGGAAGCTCTTTCGCTTTCTTATTTCTTCGCAGAGCTTATTCTTTGCGTCGATGTGCGTAAGGAGCTAAGTATAGTTCCATTGAGAAAATAGCACCAGATGCTCGGGACCGACAGCACAGTGTAAGCTGAAGGAGCGGCTTTTGTAGAAATTTTTGTAATTTAGTGTTAACCTCTCATTTGCTGGCATCTCATTGCATGTGTCTCATTTTATAAGGTACTCAGCGAAGTTGTACAGTACAGAACTGTACTTCAAACAATGCCTGCTTCAAGGGACAGCGTGTGCCTGATTGTTTTTCCACTGCTACCTGACAACATTTAATTTAACGAGATTCGCAACTTCAGATTATGCAGCATTGTGTGTTTAACAAAAGATTTGCTACACCTATAACTATTGTGTCTTTATGTTTTTGGCTCATTTCAATCGCCTTGATATATTACAAATAGTAATAGATAAATTATTTATGCAACACTTCGTCTGGCGAGATTTCATTGCGACATGTGAAAGGAAATTTCATAGCGTTATTGCGCACATTACAACTGCTTTATGCAACAGATAGTCGAATGTGCAACGATCTCCGCATTATTGATAAATGTGTTGAAGGCCTGTGCACCAATAAAAGAGCTATCGAACGGGGTCCTTGGCGTACGATGTAAGGGCTAGCATGCTTAACTTATAAGCAATTTTAAACCCACACTGTTTATTTAGGTGTACATCTCAAGTATGTAGTGCTTCATCTCGCCCCCGGATGTTGTCGGAATTCAGAGCTTGATTTTGCGATAGAAGAGTGAATGCACCATAATTATTGCCTATATTAGATTGGGAAATATTGATGATAATCCACCTTTTCACTCAATGGTCTCGCTGATGTATTTGTAAACATGGCAACGGCAGGAACACTAATCATGCTGCAGCCAAGAAAAAAAAGTGATGCAGAACATTTTTTTAGTCTATAAAACAGGTATTTATTGATGATATTTCATTAGTTGTTAACGTGAGGTCATTACTGGCAGAAATATGCTTTGATTTTCCTTCCAGGAAGAAAGAAAATTGATGTTCACGTTTGGTGCCATCGTATACAGTGTTACAGCTTCGATCCTCCCACAGTTTAGACAAGAGCGTAGGATGAAAATTTAGGTGAATTACATGCTTGATACATGTAGCATTTTATTTTCAACGGCAGAGTGTTTAAACTTCATTTCCAGCCTGGCCCGACGGCCTCTCCGAACTTGAAACATATGTGTCAGCTAAGCGTAAACAAAGCATTGATATATATATATATATATATATATATATATATATATATATATATATATATATAACAAGCCGATAGACTGATGTAGCAAGAAGGGAGAAAGAAAACTGAGGAAGAGGTAAAGTAAATGAAAGGAATTGGGGTAGGCCACCAGCATCGTTGCTTCCACAGTCTTCTCGGGTGCGCCAATAAATTCTGCTTTTTTTTTTCTTAAGCTCAGCAATAACGATCGTTTATATATTAATGCTATACAATTCGCATTTCTTCGCACAGTGCTAAAGCGCCCAAAGTGGTCTAGTTTGTAAATGTTACAAAGGGAAGTGACAATAAACTGCATCATGAAACTAGAATTGCATTCTGTTGATAAGCCTGCCTTTTTTTTAACTGTTCACCGTACAGGTAGGTGAACACACTAAATGCTCATATTAAAATATTGATCACAGATGGTAGGGTTACATTCTTGGTGCTGAGGTGTGCGTGACGAACTACTGGAGGAACAGCTGAGTTTTAGTGCCGGAAAGCAACACAGTAACACAATATTTACCTACGGCATTTGTTTTTTCAATTATGGTATACAACAACATAAATCACTCCAAACATTTTTTTTCAGTTGCTTGCCTTTATTAATACATCTCGGCAACCTGGTTTTACATTTATCAACGAAAACGTTCACTCTTTACACTTTTGTGACGCCCCCTCGAGAGGTACAAACTGACAAAAATATTACCCAGCGTTGTGCATTTAGATAGCTCTTGTTTTCTTTCCGTTTTTTTGCCTGCGTTTTTGTTATTTAAGCAGGCGTCACCATGGGTAGAAAACGATCACTGTACCGCGTAGAGGGACCCGTGAAAGACACACTACGCGACAACCTTCCCTCGCTGGTCACCCCACTGCCAGAAAAATAGTTGAAGCCAGCCAAGCGCATTGTCATCCCATTTGTGCCGGGCGCCAGTGAAGAGCTCTCCGCGATTCTCGAAAAATCAGGGGTCGAGGTGGTTCGCAAGCCTGCTTCGACGCTCACCGGCTTGCTACCACGGCCGAAAGAAGAAGCAACACCAGCGAGTAGCCTGCAAGTTGCCGTGTTCAGAGTGTCCAGCCAGCTACGTGGGCAAAAGCGAATGTTTGCATTCAGAAAGCCCGTGGAGCGGCCGAAAGGCTTGGACTGGCGTTCCTGACGAGGGAGTCAGCCGCTGAGCGCTAACGTGCGCCTTGCCGGGCAGCAATAAACTTCCGCTCCCACTCGTTAAGATTACGCCAACTTAAGAACGACGTCAGGAAGGCAGAAGTGCAACGCGGCGCTTTTGCAGAGCCCTTGAGCAGCCCGACCATATGATCGATTTCTACAGCTTTTCTGTTATAGAAACAGAGAGGAATTTCGGAAGGAGGTCCTTGCGCGAGTCCTGACACATTTACAACACGCCAACAAACTTGAACCGCTATCTGGGAACAATCTCCTCTGTATACGTTCACGGCTTCGGAAACGTGTTGGAAATGGAGAAACACAGTTTTGGCAAAACAAGACACGGATATGTTTTGTGACAAACACAGACCGATCCTGAGGAAGTACCAAGTCGTTCCTTACATCCCCGGCCCTCTACGAACTTCCCGACTTCTTAAATCTTCTACCGAGCCAGACAAATTTCTGCCAAAATGCTTACATTTAGCTTGTAGAATTCACACTCCACAAATTAACGACCTCCCAAAAAAGCAAAAATAAACAAAAAATGTAGTGTGTAGTGCTGGCTGCTAAAATGTTGCTGTTGATTTAGAAATATTTACTTAAACGTCGTATATATATATATATATATATATATATATATATATATATATATATATATATATATATATATATATATATATATATATATATATATATATATATATATATGTGTGTGTGTGTGTGTGTGTGTGTGTGTGTCTCAATATCTGCATGTGTTTTGCTTTGCTAATAAGCACCTGAAGTAGCAGATTTATACTTTGTGTAATTGAGTTGCTGCTTTGGTCTGCGTTCGTGCCATCGTCATTCATGGAGCGTGCTTGTCTTGGAAGTTGATACCACGAAGAAATAAGTGAACGAATTCAAGCATACCCGCCTGGGTTTTTGTGAATTGGCTAACTTTGGCAACGTTGGTCGATCTGAAAGCGCGGAGATACTTTTGTAGCACCCGAAAAGCTAAAGCATTACAAAAAAATCTGGTGGGGGTCAGAACCCTCTCATTCACATATAGTTACCATCCTGAACGTCACCGAAGTCCACGTTGAAGGCCTTGAGGCATCTACTAGAACACTGTGTGCTTAGTAAAACTCTTGGCACACACAGAATATCCTAAATGTGAAGGTGTTATCGCTCAGCGTGGGAACTATGTAAACTTCTTTTACCGACATTGTCCAAGTCCCGTACCTCTGAGGCTGTGCTTCTGAATCATGCTGCAGTGTATAATACTGAGCAAACACTTGTACTCGAGCAAATATAGGAATAGACGGCAGTGATAACATCAATCGTATGTTTTCATGAGTCTTTCTGTCGTCGGAGTTTTATAGCTGCCACCACAAACCGAATCACAGTAACCAAACTTGTAGTCAATTTGTAATACTCCAATTGGTACTCAATTCGTAGTCAATTTGTAGAATTGAGTCATGTAAAATACTCCGAAAATATTGAGCCTGTAATAAATTCCGAGAAAAGTGAAATATTCCTGTCATTGATAGAGGGGTGGCCTATAGCAAGAAACATACCTGCAAAATACGACGCAGTTCATTTGTAATCAAACATGCGCTGCAAATCAATCTTATGATATATTTTGTAATGTGTCTACAAATATAAACATCTTTAAATACTTATTGTGCGCTCTTCATGAATCAATAAGAAATAAGTTTTCTTTAATAACACAAACACCTCAATATAATGTGTGAAACGCATGTGCATGTCCCGATTAAAATGTAAAAAATAATGCTGTGCAAATCTGCAAGCTTTACCTACAAACGAATGCAGATGTCAAGATCATAACAATACAAGGTACGTATATGCATGCACAATATAATGTTATATTCACTGTGGAGATAATCAAAACAAAGAACGAAAAATGAAATAATTACATTGAAAGTACTGTTGTTTTTTGTCCTTATCAAGCCTCAACACTTTTCTTGGTGTGAAAAAGATCCTACCACCGTTTCGGGACGATAAATTAATAAAGCTACATCTTTCAGTTTTCTCAAGCATAGAACCATGGTAGTGCTATGAACACCTCATTACTATCAAAACTAACTACAGCTGCGAAAATTGTACGGACGCCTGGCCTAGGCAGGAGTGCGTGGATGCATGTGTTTATGTACGCGCACACATACAAACTACACGTATGAACATAATGAAGTATGGTGAAACACCTGCTCCCCCTTCCCTCTAGTAAAAACGTTTCGTACACTGTGCTGCCCCAGACAAATTGAAAAAATCAACATATAAAGAAACACGAATATTTACATATAAGCAGACGCTTACAGCCATGACTTAAGTACGAATAGGATAAAAGAAAGTGTCATCAGCAATACTCATATTCGTAGTAGCCTATGCTACGTAAAAGTTTATTACGTGCTTTTAAACGACCCCATAACCACAGTATTCCTCAAGAAAAGCAAGAAAATCATGATCGGTAATGCGCTCAGTAAGAGTTAGAATCTCTTGTATAGGATTCGCGGCACTTTCATAATAATAAAGAAGTAGAACGAAAACAAAATAATAAGGCTTAATGTATAATATCTTTGTTATTTGAGTTCTGCGGACAATATTGCGCTTTTAGTAATGCCGGCGATGATTCACGAAAAAAAATAATTTGGAGATGTAAAAGAAATACACGTTAAAGTATGAGGGGCCCGAAAGAAAACAAACTAAAGAGGGGCCCGAAGGAAACAAAGATAATGTTAGGCGGTCCGGTGAAAACGCGGAATTAGGGGACTAACTATAAAGCCACCCCTCCCACTATGCTTCTCTCATTGACCAAAAAATAAGGTTAGGTTGATTCGCAATTATCGTTAGTCATTTGTAACACATGCACGGCAATCACAATGCCGAAAAGCTTCGAGCAGAAATTCAAAATATTTCAGTAATAACTCGCGGGCCTAAAACACGAATAAACTACTGCAAGCGACCTGAAAAGCATCACGAGACTTGAGTGGTACCACAAGATCCAATAAACTTTAGATTTAGAGAGGGTGGACACGCCCACACGCACGCATTGCTCATCTCACAATATTAAATGCGAAGCATTGCAGTAGTTGTTCCAGCAAGATGTGTTACCATCAGCTTTAGGACTGACCACTCTACGGCATCTACAACAGCGGAACTAGCTGCTTTGCGTGCTGCACTTTGTGTGGTCAATCAGGAACCACCGCAACAATGGTCGATTTTCAGCTACTCAAGGGCTGCCCTACAATCTGTGCTCTCAGCAATACGTTGCGGTCCGTACAAACAGCTTGTTTTCAAAATTCGATGCCTCCTCCACACTTCACAAGAGAAAGGGGATCATGTGACGTTTCAGCTGCCAAGTCACTGCGGCATCATAGGGAACGAACATGCCGATACTGCCGCGCGGGCAGCCCTTGAAGGAATACGAGAAGAAGCCATACCCCTTTCGCGGAGCGATGCTACCAGTAATCTTCGATGACTTGCGCGTGAAATCACGTTTTCACTATGGTGCCCACCAAGCATCGATGCGAATCGTCAACACCACCTGTCCTCTTTGATGACTCTCCGCATGCCCACTGGACTCGACCGAAGAGAAGCCACCCTTCTTCATCGCTTATGGCTAGGAGTGGCATTTACAAAATTTTACTCCTTTGTCATAGGAATGGCCGACAACGCTCTCTGCAATGCCTGTCATTGCGAAGAGACGCTACACCACATCCTGTGTGACTGTCCGCTGTATGCCATCCAGAGACAGTCACTGGCATCCATTTTTGCGCGCATCGACAACAGCCAAATGTCTGTGGACACTATTCTGTCAAGTGCCCGAGAGAAGACATTGCAACAGAAGGCGACAAAAGCTCTGTTAAAATTCCTACGCTACACGGACTTGAACAAGCGGCTGTAACAGCAATGTCACACACCGCGAAAGACAAGACTGGACTATGACTGAGTGTGAGCGCGTGTGCTGCCGAAAGTTTTGAGTTTGAGTTTGAGTTTAGTTAACCACGTGACAAGTACACGAAAATACACTGTATACGTGGTTTGGTGCGAAGGGAAAAAAGCTGCATTTCACAGCTTGACTGGCCCCTCCACCCAGAAAAAAAATCTAAACTACAAGTTTACAAAAATACAAAAACTACAGGCAGCGGAAAGCGACAATACAAAAAGAAACACGCATGTGGCCCATGACAGCAAATAATAGAATGACAACTCTGAAATACATACAAAAATATGCATTACAAAGCAATGTATGAAAGAATAAAAACGGAATAACCATTACAGAAATAACCCAACATTCATTTACAACACAATCAGCACATCCAATTTAACATTTCAGTTTTAGACAATACGCAGATTATCAGTTGTTAGTTTCCATTTGTTCATCACACTTGGAAGGAGGTAACGTAATGTTTATCCCTCTTCCCTCTCTGCTCTCTATCTTTCATCTCCCCCACCCCCCTCCCATGCGCAGGGTTGCAAACCGGCTGCCTATAGGCTGGTTAACCTCCCTGGCATTCTTTTCCTCCCATTTTCCTTCCTTCATTTTTTAGCGACCTTCGGCGACTTTCAGCGTATCTATCTATCTAGCCGCCTACGACTTTTAGCTCTCCTGGCCGTTTCGATAATGGTATCAATACCAAAGTTGGTATGGCATAACATGACTGTATGAAAAACATATTTGACTGGTCATAACATGAAAATCATGACATGTATGTCATGAACGTCATGATTTACATTTCATGGTCTTGTAGCACTTGCGGTGGTTTCGTTCACATGACATGTTGAAAAACTGGTATCGTATAGTATGATTGCATGGCGAACACAAGCGACATACTTAACATGAAAATCATGACACGCGTGTCATGTAACAACATGACTAATGCCACGCTCATGGTGTGCTCGCGGCCGTTTCGGAAGCGTCACATATACCAAATTTGGCATTACGAGACGTGAATGGATGAAGAAGATATGATACTGGTGAAAGAATGATAAACATGACGTGTATGTCATGTAACAACATGACCACATGCTACACTCATGAAGCGCTCGCGGCTGTTTCGCTAGCTTCACATGTACCAAACTCGGTATTACGCGACGCGAACGGACAACATAGGTAAATGACACATCCAAACATGATAATCACGACATGCGTGTCATGTAACAGCATGACTACATGCCACAATGATGATGCGCTCGCGGCCGTTTCGCTAGCTTCACATATGCCAAGTTTGGTATTACGTGAAGCCAATGGATGACGAAGATATGTGACTGGTGCAAACATGATAATCATGACATGCGTGTCATGTGAGAGCATGACTACATGCCTAAGTCAAGGCGACAATACATTTTGACGTGACGCGGTGCGCGTGCTCTCCGGCATTTATTTCGTCGCGTCACGCTGGCGTTGCCACGCCAGGCGCCGGTCCTGCCATATACTCGCAGGCGCGCCTCGTTGCTTTGACGCATGCGCGTTTCAGCGCGTCCGGCGTCCCTCCATAATGAAAAGAGGGAGACGCAGTGTTGTCTTGGTAACGCATCGGCACTAAATGCAGCATGTCGGATTTCACGCCAGTTGCCGTCGGGCGGCGCCGATGCACGGTAGCCGCGCCTGGCATCAGACTATACAGTGCTCGCGTTTTTCTAACGAAGCGTCGCTGTGCCCAGTGTGCTCGAGCGTGAACGCTACATGGGAGTATACTGAGCCCTTCATGATGCGCTCGCGGCCATTTTGCTAGCTTCACATATAACAAATTTGGTGTTACGTGACGTCAATGAATGACGAAAGTATAATGACAGGTGCAAGGATGATAATTCTGACACGCGTGTCGTGTAAGAACATGATAACATACCACGCTCACAGCGTGTTCGCGGTCGTTTCGCTAGCTTCACATATAATAAACTTGGTATCACGCGACGTGAACAGATAACGAAGGTAAACGACACATCCAAACAAGATAATCATGACACGGAAGTCATGTACGGCATCATTTACTCCCACCTCGTAACGTTGTGCTGATTTTAAAGAGACCTATCAACATTTCTCATTCGTGCATGCTTCGCATATCATCGATTCCCACTGTACGTGGGATATGCCAATTTTTATTGTAATGAAATGAATCATGTAGCAAAACCTCTCCCGTGTGCCCATTTCATCGGTAAGAACATGAGTGAATAAACATCCAGGCACACCATAGAAAGAGAATACAAAAAAAAAGAATGTTCAGTAGCAAATGCGCAGTAAAACCAGAACCGAAATATGATGAGACGGAGAGCAGCCAGCATAAGGCCTTATATGTAGTGAGCGAGTCCAAAATGGAAGCACTGTGTCACTGCTGCATGCTGTGGTTATCCCTGCCGAAAGGAGTGTCAGAATCCTGCCACGTATCCGACTCGGACACGATTTTGACTCCTCCGCACTTGTCCACACACCGCCACTTTGGCAAGAAAAAACCTGCTCCCGCCGTAATGATTATCCCTCCGTCAAGCCGACTACTGAGGAAAAAAAAGGGGGGGGGGGGGGTAGACTTTGCAAACAGAAAAAATGTTCATTCTCTTTCGTTGGGAGCTCGGTTAAACTTCTGACCATGGTTGGCGTCCATCCTACCCCCCTTCCCCCAGCGTGTCGTTTGTGTTTGTGGGAATGTGGTTTGAGGAAGGCGTTCGCCGAATCTTCATTGTGCGGACGACGACGCCAGAGGACCATACTGCCCTCCGCTGTCCGCCTACCTTGAGACGAACCCTGCTCGCGTTCAACGAGATAACAAAAAACGTCTGTCTGTCAAATGGGTATTTTCCTCCTACACCCTGGCTTGAGTATATAGGGTGCCGGGTAATCACCATTGCACTATTACAAGCCCATGCGTATAGTAAGATTGGATGTGATACGAATTCCTAAGTATTGTATGAGGTTACTTGATCTCAAGGTAAATTATTTAAGTAGTATA
>WOVY01000443.1:0-54180 GCA_013436015.1 Rhipicephalus annulatus
TTTTATTATCACCAACTTTGTTAATCTATTCGCACCAAACACACCCTTCATGGCATGGTCATGATTTTATTATTTGTATGTTTTTACCCGCCTTACCGCGAGGAATTTTATGACCCTTATACAGCCGCTAATCACAATCATCGTCCACATTCCTTATCCCATGAACTGGCGCTCTTTGGCCATCAAATGGCCCTTGCGCCAAAAAGCACCATATATCATCATTTGCCCCTTGGGTGAGAGCAGGCAACGTAGTGAACGTGGCACATTAGGAACACATAAAAGATGCGTAGTAAGCTCTCTTCTGTGAGTCCTGCGTATCTGTTGGCGACGCGTCGGGCGAAATGAATAACTGCCTCAGCTTTTTTGGTCAGATGTGTGGTGGTTAAGTCGTTTTTTGCCATTCTCCTGCAGGGTAACGCCCAGAATTCGAACCAATGACACTATCGGGATAACCGAGCCGCCCATTGTGGAGAGGTGTATGGTAGGTTTGCCTTTGTCGCGGTCGTACTGCTGTGGCAGAAGCAGCAACTCGGACTTAGATGCCGATAGTCTGAGGCCCGTGGGCTATAAAAATGTTTGTAGTGCAGTGACTGCTTCCTGAAGGCTCTCTTCTATTTGTCCATCGCTCCCTCCAGTACGCCAGATAGTCATATCGTCGACGTAGAGAACATGTTCTACGCCTTCGATGTGTGTCAGCTTTTGCGAAATATGTCTGAGGGCTAAATTGAAAAGAAACAGTGAGAGCACCGGCCCTTGCGGGGTGCCGCGCGGGCCTAGGTTGTAGGTGTGTGCGTTGAGATCCCCAACTTTAAGTGTGGCCATTCTGACTCTTAGGAAAGAGCGGACGTATTCGTAGAAGCGGCGGCCTAAGCCTGCCTCCTGAATCTCGTGTAACACATGAGCGTAACTTATGGTATCGAAGGCTTTCTTTAAGTCAAGAGGTAGGATTGCTTTGAAGTCTCTGCTCCTTACTCTAAGTAACGTCTCCTGCCGCATGAGAAGTACATCCTGCATGGCCATAGGCGGACTGAACCCGACTTGATTGAATGGGGAGAGGTGTTTTTCCTCAGAATATTTTGTGACTCGACGGTGAATGACATGCTCCATGACCTTACCCACACAGGATGTGAGGGAGATGGGTCGTAGAGAGTCGAGTTCCAGGGGTTTGTTCGGCTTGGGAATGAGTATGACGGTCGCGGCCCTCCATTCTGGCGGGACGCTCCCTTGCTCACAAACCTCATTCATGTGGGTGCCTAGTGATTCAATGTCATGGTCAGCCAGGATGCGGAGTAGCTTGTTAGTGACTCCATCAGGACCCGGGGCTGACTTAGTATTGAGCTCTGCTATTACCGCACGTATTTCAGCGCTAGTTATAGCCTGCTCAAATGGGTCGTGTGTGGCCCCACGTAAGGTAGATAGTCTTCATGTGAGGTAGGTTCTGTGCACAGACACCGGGCTGCTGTATATCTAGAATCTGCGCGTCGGTAAGTTGCTGTCCTCGCGCTTTGTGTAACAGGCTCTCTAGGGTTAGTCATTGCTGTGGCTTAGTGGGCTTGTCGCTGAGCAGATGCCTGAGAAGGTCCCATTTTAGAACCTTTCTCATGCGTACGTCGAGTGAATTACACACCTCATTCTACTGTGTGCGTGCTAGTGTCTGACTGTACTCTTCGATGTGTCGGTTGAGCAATGCAATTTTTTTTCGTCGCCTACGATTGAGTTTTCATTCTCCATCTTCCTTGAAGACTTTTGTGAGCCTCCAGGAGATGTGCGAGGTGGCTGTCCATGTGGTCTATGTGGCGTGTTGTAGAAATATATTTGGTTGATTATTTTACGTCCCGCTGTAGTCTCGCAAAGAGTGCAGAGAGTGAGGAGTAATAATTGGTGTCTAGTTTGCGTATTTGCCTAAAGAAGTCCCAGTCTACTACTTTAAGGTCTGTGAGCTCGAGGCGGCCTATATTGACTGTTGTGCTACAGATAAAGTGATAGCTACCGAGGTTAGCTTGCAGATTAACCCATGTGGGATTCGATACGTTGCGTACTAGGGTCAGGTCAGGGGATGAGTCCCGTGACATTGAGTTACCTATGTGTGTGGGGGTAGAGAGGTCGTTAAGTAAGATGAGTTTGTGTTGAGTAATGTGTGTTTGTAAGTGGCGTCCTTTCTGTGTTGTGCGATTGTAACCCTATTCTACATCGGGGGCGTTGAAGTCCCTCGCGATGATGAGGGAATGGTTGCCTGCTATCTGCGTCGCTTTAGTTAGTAGTGAGGTGAATGTTTCTGTGCTGTGTGAAGGTGAACTGTACACGTTAAGGATAAATACCGATTGATTAATGTGAGCGTCGGGGATGATCTCCATCATCTGATGCTCTATTTTGAGGTCTGGGCGTACTGCACGTGTCGTGTAAGCATAAGGCTTCGCCACACAGGCGGCTATTTCTCGAGTTTCGTTCCCACAGACGGCCTCGACTCTGTATCCGCGAAGAGAGAATCGGTCGATACGCGTTTCCTGCAGCAGAATTACGGCCGGTCGTTGGGTTATGGAGCCAATGAATTGTTGTAACGTTTCTGTCCGCCTACAGAGGGTACTTGTGTTCTATTGCCAAATTGTGAATGATTGTGACGACGCCATTTCAAGGTCAAGGTATTAGCCCAGCACGCTTACTGCGTGCCGGGTCCCCCTCTAACACCTTAGTCCTCTCGTCCATTTGTGCTGGCCATGCAGCCAGCTCGATAGTTTTTTCTGCATACTCTCTAGTTTAGCGTTGAAAGCACTATACTCGGCCGAGGTCTCTACGCGCTACTGATCTAGTATCGCGTATATATTGGCTGTAAACCGTTCAAAATTGGATTTCTCTTCGGCCTGCAACGTCGGGCCTGCCCGTTTCTTAGCGCCACTTATCGAGACGGGGCCGCTGATAACGCTACTCTCGCGAGATTCGGGGGCCTGTTGTTTTGCTAGCTCTTCTTTAAGTGATCGGATTTCTTTAGCCTGCTCCACATACATGCGTTTTAACTGTGCTAGTTCTGGGTCAGGTTGCTGTGGCGAGTGTACCTGACGCTGCGCTGCGTGGACCTCACCTCTGCATGCCACCTTGTCGGCCCAGGTAGGCTGGTCAGTGGAAGTAGGCTGGTCAGTTCCTGGGCCTAGTGGAGGTCCTTGGGGTTCGGTGGTCTTAGCAGGAACCTGGCTGGGTGCTAAGGTGGGTGTTTGCTGCTGGGCTTGCTTTCGTTGGCGACGGCGCTGACGACGACGGCGCACAAGGTAAGGCAGCTGGTAGCGATGTCGGCATTCGCGGTCGCCCGTGCGATGTGCTTCGCCGCATAAGGCACGCACTGGTTGGTTACACACGTGAGGGTTATCCGTTGGTAAGTGTCTGCAGTGGTCGCATACCTTGGTTGAAGGAGTGGGGCCACGTCTTGGCGATGGCCCTTTGGTCGCAGGTGCGGCAAGTGTCTATTTGGCGCTTGTACACCGTGCAGCAGTAGATGACCTGGCCGCAGTAGATGCAGTTGGGCACTTCGAGTCCGTTGAAGATCAGAATCACAGTTTCAGTGTTCTCCATGCGACGCTTTCCCAGTAGGCTTGAGTTGCGTGGTTGGAATAGCATGCGGTTGAGTGAGTCGTCGTCGAAGTCAGTGTCGCCGCCGCGAATCACGCCTCGGCTCGTGATACCGGCAGATGAGAGGTAGGCCGTGACCGGGTGCCTCTGGTCGGTGAGGATGATCTCGGTTACTCGACTGTACGCTGCTGCATTAGTAGCGCTGGGCGTACTGACGACAAAAATGTTTTGCATCGAGTTGGGACAAATAATGTCCTCCTCCGTTACCGACGGCGCTAGCTGAGCTGCCATGGTTAGTGCGGCGAGAATCCTGTGTGGGCTGCTGGCTTGCACCTTGAGGCCACCTCCCGGTCGCACGATGACTCAATTGTGACTGCGTGGCATCGCCGGCAGCGGGCTCGAAGCTGCGACGCGTCGTAGAGTAGCGTTAGGCATCGCTGTCGCGCCTCGTTGCGTTCCCGACTGGCGGGCTGCGTGTGACTTCTCACGCGATTCTCGCCGTCTTTTTAGAACGGAGAACCATCCGTTTTCTTGTAATTTCTCAGGGGTGACGTCGTTCCCCTCCATGGCAATCTGCTGCGGCATCTCGCAGCTGGCGTGCGAGTGCCGTAGTCGGGGAGGCTGACCTAACCTCACCTAGGCTTAGCTCACCTGTGCAGCGAAACGGCCTCTAAATTGATGAAAAGCGAGCCCACCTTCGTGAACAAGGTGTCAAAATGTTCAGGTGAACTTCGCGGAAGAGGGTCCGTGCAGCTCAGGAAGATTCGAGGCCGTCGACCGGCCATATTAGGCATTCGCGGCGGAGCGCGATGTGCGTGTGTCCACACACCAGTCCGTGAGACGCCAGCCCTTCATCTCGTTAAGTCACCACTTTGTCGAAGGTAGGCTGATCACGAAGCCAAGGAATAAGCGACGTACAGGTGTGAAAAACTTTCAGTGCCTCATTTCGGAGGCTTTTACAAAACGAGATTAGGTGTCAAAACGGTATCGGACGGGAGGAGGATGCTAATTCTGATAGAGCCGTCTGTAGGTGCAGACGGCTTTATTAGAGTCGTCTGCAGTATCTGATAGAGCCGTCTATGCCGGCGCATCAGCACTACATCAACTTTTTTGCTCACTATTCTCAAATTAAATTGCTCTTACGACACTTTTGTTCACAGAATTAAGACACGTGCGTGTGATCAGCAAGTAACATCGAAGCTTCTTTTGAAGGTACGACCACCTGTGTCTTTTGAAGTGCAGCGATTGGAAAACTTGGACATTATTGAGCGTTTTCGCGCGTCAAAATTGGTGTCCCCTGTTGTAACTATTCAAAACAAATAATAAAGTAACAGGCTTCGTGTAGAATTACGGGAACCTAACAGAACAATCGTGCCGAACAGCTTTCCGCTGGCTCACATGGATGAGTTGCTTCTTGAAATAATAGTTGTGCCGCCCTTTTCGAAATTGAACTTAGCATCCGCGTACCGTTAAGTTCCTCGGAGTAGTTCCTACCATTAAGTTCCTCGGTATCCTCGGAGTAGGGGCTTGAGAGATTTTACTACACATGAAGGGCAGTACCGAATCAAACGCATTTGTTTTGCGCTAGCCTGAGCACCTGCTGCGTACCAGAAGATGATGTATCTAATCCTCCTAAGTTGTGTGGGCGTCGTCCTTAATTTTGATGATGTCATTGTTTTCGGGAAATCGGCTGAGCAACGCCTTAAGAATCATCAAAGTGTATTGAACACGCAGGTCTGAAGCTCAGCATTCAATGTGCGTTTGGAGTTCAGCAGATCAAATTCTCCGACCACGAATTGGCCACTGCGGTATATCGCCAGGGTATGTGAATGCTATTGTGGAAACCCCAGTTCCAAGCAATGTCAGTTATTACAGTTTCTTTTTTGGATTGATGGTGTTCTATTCAAAGTTGTATGTCTTACTTAATGATATTTTTGGTTGTATATAAATATTCTGGTGTATATTTTGATATATACTTTCTGCTGTGTGTTGCCTTTTCCTCTTATAAACGGTACGCGGTTAGGTTATAATAACGTACTAAAACACTAATGGAACAAATAATACCGAGAGGAAATGTTGCGTCTAAGGCGTAGTCCCTGCAATTTCGGTTTCAGTGTTTAGGCTGGCTACACTGTGTCCCTGTGCTTGTATATATTTGTGGAACGCATTCTCAAGAAATCAGAATGATTTCGCTACCCATGCGTGCGTCTCACGTCACTCCCTCACTACAGTTCTACTTCTCTGTTTCGCTTCCTCTATTTCTTCCTCTATTTCTTTAATTATTTTCTTCTTTTCTTCGTTGTCTTTGTTTATTTCTCTCACAGTTGCCCATAAGATTTAGCTCGCGGGTTTCTTCTTTTGCAGTAGAGAAGCGCCGAGTTTTTGGACCTATCCTGCTTTGCTTTGTGGTGTGTTCTTTTATTTGTGAAATTTCAGCCGTCTGACGGCCCCCCGCTTTGCCTTGTCAACGTTGAAAGCAAGGTTCGTCTGTTTATCTATTCTATTTTTTGTTGTCATCTAAGCTATCTGATATGATAGAGAGCTTTGGCGTTTCGTCACTAGAACTGTGTAATCGGCCAAGAAGCCCGCCGCCAAACCAGGCAGTCGTCTCTTCTCAGCCAACGCTCCCGCTCACACGCCGCTCTGTCGACTGCTTCTTTGCCGCTTACTTTTTGCCATTTTTCTATCATTCGGAGAGAGTAAGTTCGCTGTAATGAATCTCGTTCAACAGAAGGACCTAGCGTCGTTCTTAACTACATGACGATATACACGCTAGTGCTAGGGTGATACATTCTAACTTTTATACAATTCAATTCAATTCAATTCAATTTTATTTCATCCCGAGGATGAGGGCAGGCTCGGGAGCAATGTGACGTTTTGTCACTTGAGGAGAACCCGAGCCTCCCTAATACATGGCAAGCAACGTGGACATGGGTGAAGAAACGTAGGCCATGAACATACAGGCATTGAACATAGGCCATGTGATGCTTGGCGCGGTACAAGTCGGAAGATGCACGTACATTAATGCTATGTACAGAGACTAATATGCGTAAGTAGTTTCTTGCGGCACAAATTCCGAAGTACAATGCAAAATATGACAGAATACAAATTACTATATATATGACAACAATGCTAGGCATAGAAATTGCGTGTACACACATACACATACACATAAACACACACACACACACACACACACACACACACATATATATATATATATATATATATATATATATATATATATATATATGTGTGTGTGTATGTATATATATAGACAGTTCCATGAATGCCTGGACCACCATTTTCTCAATTTTCACGATAAAAGCACTTCGCTAATGTCTCGTGCACTGCATTTCTCAAGAATTATTTTGGCCTCCAGTAATTTATTTAATAACAAAGGAACAATAAAACACAACATTTGTCGCCCAAAATTTGTTCTACAGAATGGAAGGTTCCAGTGTTGTTGGTGACGAGTAGGGTACAGAATAGCATGCGTTTCCAGTATACGTTTACACTAGTCCAATTGTCAAAACGTATACGCTCACAGCCCTTGTTGATGAATGATTTTATTGTGAAGGAAGTATAGCTCGAGCGAATATTGAATCAATCAGTCTTGTTCTTCAAGACAGCATCTGCCGACCGGGGCTCGGCCCTATCGTGATAAAAGGGTATTGTTGCGAAGCGTCGTCATCATCGCCATTTATCATCATCATTTATTAGCCACCACGCCGTGCCTTTCACGCAGTCAGGAATGACTCGAGCTGCGCAAGCAACAGAATGACTTCACGCGCCTGGCGTGTGAGGCGTTGGAAGCCACGGCCACTCCACTTCAGCCCTAAACTAAAGTGGTGAGATGGGCACGGCCACATCGGGCGCCTTCACGACGTCGTCTCAAGTCTTCTTCTCTACTCTCGCTACAGCGGCAGTATCTCAGAGATGCTTTTGTGTTTATTCATCCTCTATCAAGATACATTGCGAAAGGGTACTTGGTTCTCAGTTTTCAATTACAATAATGGGTATAGGTTGTTTTTGTGATGCTTGTTTAACACGAGAACCTGGTTACTTTTTTGTCGATAATCAGCTGAGGCTTATTTTTTAAGCGATGCGAAATGTTTTCTTGCTTCAGAAAAGCAAATGTGCTCCGCTGGTGGGCGACACAAGGGAGGGCGGTGATTGTATTCTTCAATCATTAGTGGCCCAAGTGGTGTAGTGCAATTGCACTAACGAAAATAATCGTGGAGGCAGTGCTGCTGGCTTCTAACCACGAAATTCGAAAGCTTAGTGTTGCGTGCCTACTTTTTTTAGGAGGCAAGCAAATCGCTTAAAATTACATACAGACTCCCAAACAAGACACTTAAATTCCAGTATAGCCTCGAGATAAGAGTCCCAGCTCCTCTGTTTAGTGATAGTTTATTTCGTGGAACTCAGTTGTGATAATTTTCAGAGGTTTGATTTTTGTACCATTGTTTCATTATTATTATCATCATTTATTTAGTTTTAAATTCCCCTGTTGGGGTGTTACATAATGGGGAGCATACACAAGAAAACAGGAATGTTCAAACAGTCATTCTTGAAGCAACAAAAAGAAAATTTACAAAGAAACAATCAAAATGCACGTAAAAGATATTGCGCTCAAGAAGAAAACACCAATACACAAAAATCTCAATCCGTTACGCATCAGCACTCAATAAATTTGTTAGTACGTTTTGAAATTTGATTGGGTCATATCACAACGCAGCCACGTATCCTATTCCATTCTGCAATGGCTATCGGCAAGAAGTTGTTGTTGAACGAATTGGTAGAGCCGTGAATTTTTTTAAGACTGGGGGAATTGGACAGGCGGCGTCAAGTGCAATTTGGCGGGAGAAGAAACGTGTCATGTAAGTGTGGGAAGTTGTATTGGAGCTTATGAAACAGGCATAAGCAAGCAATTTTTGTGCGAATTGCTAACAATTTAATGTTCATGGATGATTTGATATTTGTGACACTTAGCCGATGGTTAAACTGTGATTTGATAAAACGTGCTGCGTGGTTTTGGACAGCTTCAAGTAGGTCATCAAGGTACGCCTAATATTTTTTTCTATATTGCAGATGCGAATTCCAATTTAGTGCAGATAAATGTATCGTATGCCAATTTTCCGATCGAAGGTGGTGATGATGATGGTGACCGTCTAATTAATCAAAGAATTTGTTAGTGGCGGCTCCCAGATTATGCATATGTTTGGAACATGTGAGCTTGCTTATGATGGTAACCCCGAGGTACCTGTATGAATCAACCAGCTCAATAGGAAGAGACTGCAAAAGTAGGCGCAGGGTATGAGAGAGTGTTTCCGCAACACGTGCATAAATTTACATTTTCTGACGTTTAGTTGCATGAGCCACCGAGTGTACCATAATTCAATTGTTGGAGGTCACGTTGTAAGATAGATGGCCGAAAAACTTTTATTAAGGTCCTGAAGGATTCCACCCCCGTTTTTTAGGGGTAGGATCGTGGGCCGCTCCCACGTTGGGAGAGGGGCCCAGCCTCACCGCCACATCGTGGGCCTTCTGGACAGCCTTGAGTTGTTGTATGAGAACTGAAAGTTGTTGTAAGAGCATCTGATCATTATGTGAGGTAACGCGTTGGTACAGGATGCAATCATCGGCAAAGAGCCAGATAAGTGATTGAATACCGGCGGGCAGATTAGTGATGAAAATTAAAAAACAAAAGGGGTCCGAAGACTGAACCTTGCGGTACTCCTGATAATACTTCGCTGACTGTGGACGGATCGTGCCCAATCACTGTGAACTGTGATCTGCCAATTAGGAAACAACGAATCCATAGGGTTATTAGTGAATGAATTCATAAACTGTTTACTTTGACCATTATTCGTTGGTGAGATTCGCAGTCGAAGGCTTTCAAAAAGTCTACATGAATGAAGTCTGTTTGGAAGAAAGAATCAAGGCTCAAGTAAAGGTCGGCGGTGAATTCAAATAGTTCGGTGAACATCCTGGGCGAAAGCCATGCTGGCTGCTGAAAAAAAAAGGAGTTAGCTTTCAGATGAGAGGCAACATGAGAGTAGATAATGTGTTCGAGAAGTTGCAGGCAATATAAGTGAGCGATGTCACGTGATAATATGAACAATCTGTTCTGACACCGCTTTTAAATACCAGGACAACCTTATTTAACTTCCAGTTGTTCGGGATTGTACTGATTCATATAGACTGCAAGAAAATTATTCGTAAAAATTAACTAGTGACCACTTAGGTGCTTTTTATTACCTTAGCGGAAATGTTGTCCAGACCGAGAGCACTGGATATCTTGATTTTGCCAATCAAAGCCGTTATATTTTCACAGATGTGATATCAATTGAAGGCATGGGGTGAAAGTTGCAGTCAGGAAGCGTGTCACTGTTTAAGTTAGGCTCTTGAGTGAAAGAAGAGGAAAAATAGAAATTCGTAACATCGTATCGACGTTTAGTGGGGACAGGTGATCCGTCAGGGTATGACAAAGTTATATTGTGAGAAGCACTGTCATTATTTGATAGGAGTTTCCAAAATTTTTGTGGTTTCCGGAACACTTGTGGCCGCCTTGGTGACGACTAAGCGCTGAGTACTTCCACTGTCAGTCGTGTAACAAAAGCGTCAAAAGAAAAGCCTAAATTTTCTTGACATGGCCTAAAAACCTCTCTCGCTGACCTGCGCGCCTTAAGCGTGGCCATTCGTTTCATGTTGGCTTGACGACATTCGCGTTATGACGTCCGTACGCTGACGTGCGCGCTGTGAACTATGCCAGCTCGGAGAGTGGCATATGTTTTTTAAAAAAAAATCCTCGAATCTTCGATGAGTGAATCGACGAATGTGCGAAACTGTAGGCATTGCGTCGGTGAGTAACCACGTGTTACCAGAGCGTTGGCACTTAATATAGTCGGATTGACACAAGGTGTATACAGAAATGCTTTTTTTTATTTTCAGTCGTCTTGAGCAATTCAAGGACGATTTAGAATACCACTGGAGTGGAGGATATGTCTCAAATGAGAATCCAAAAACCCACCTTCCATACCAGTGAAAAGATACTATTTTATTAGGGGTAATTTGTTGGTACATATAGCGCTTCACATATGTCTGTGTCTTGAGAAGCCATAATATCTACGCATTGTATGGTAGAGAACAAATCTTCAATACTCTTCTTGATAGGGTATTATCACCGAGTACTGCGATCTAAAATTCGCCTATGTCTACGTTGAAGTTTAGTGTAAAACCTTTGTTTTGTGAGTGTCTCAAATACGCTTTGACTATAGCAACTGTTGTGTACCTTTACTACAACGTTGAACAAGGCTACGTCCGAAGGATTTTCGCCCCTAAAAATGTCGAGCACCGAGCTTTCTTGCCCGGAACTATATAAATTGACATGTATTATCATCAGCAAAAGTTTGAGAGTTGTAAAATGTTCGACAAAGCTTAATTCTAGCCTGACCTGGGAATGTAATTTCACAATATATGTGCCATACTGCATTTCTAATTCTGTCATGTACAGTCACCAGCTTGATTACAAGCATTGAGCACTGATATAGCAGAAATTCCCAATTGTTGTGGGGTTTCGACAACCCTCCAGCTTTTGCTGTTTTACAACACCAGTACATGAGAGGAGAAGAAAAAAATGATTTTTGCTTTCGAACTGTTTTAGGCGAGTGCATAAGATACTAATTTTTTATTGGTTGATATTGTGTGAAAAGCGCGATTGGCGAAAAGCCAGGTCTGCAGAACATTTTTTTTAACCGGCGTGATGAAGCGACGAGTGAAAATTATTGCCATTCACTGACTTTTAAAGAGCAGGCCGCGCTGTCAACATAACTACGTTTAAAAAGGAAGCCCTGTCTGCCAGTTACTTCTTAAGTGACAAGATACACCCGTGCAGAAAACACTACGGTTGAAGTCGGCAGTTCATTGACGCTGAAATCTCAAGAGATGCCTCGCTTCGCACTTAACATTGCGATGATCAAGGTTCGAAGCTTAACGTTCTGCCTCGCTTCGCTGCTCACTCTATCGATGATCACAGGCTCAGTGGCTACTGAAGTAGCTCAACAAGCAATGTTACCCCCGGTATGTTCATCCTTGTGATGTATTATTTCGTGTGCACCATGCATGTTCCTGCACTTATTTCTTGTGTCTTGCTTTGGGCTCCGAACAAGAAACGTACAATTTGCCCACATAGAAGTTAGTGTCTTTGCGTGAGCTAGATGTTTTTATGGCTTGAAATTCTGTTATAAAAACAATTTATCATTTGCTTTACACCCAAGTTGATCTAAGTTTGGTGTTTCTGACATGGCAAGTCCAATGTGCGCGAAGATCTTTTTGTGCTACTTCGAGAAAAGTCATGTGCTGGGAAAAACAGCGGTGCAGGAACTTACTATTTTTACTAATTAACATGCGGGAACAAGTTGATTAGCCATGAAACGAATTATCATTTTCTGATCAACCCTAAGTAGCCACAACTACAATGCTTTCACCAATCTTGATACTGCTTTTGCGTGTTCTTACTTTCCTAAACTGGCTAAAAATCAAATCACGCTGTGCAAATTTTAAATGGCAAGGTAATCTCGGAAATTCTAGCATTTTTTTCGCACCATCCAAGGTATTTTTTTCACATGCACACAAAACTAAGCATACGGGTGCATTTTTACATCCGGTTATCTATACATTATGAAAGAAATATACTTTCTTGGTGCGCAGGGAACGTTTTCAGAAGGAAGATACAGCCGAGAGATAGGACAACGTGCCCTGCGCACTAAGAAAGTATATTTCTTTCAAACATGCAATACCAACCAGCCCAAGTAGCCACTCTTTTGTTATCTCTGCTGTTGACCCCGTGGTCAACAGGCCCGTTGCAACACTCCATCTGTTCACCATTTAAGGTGTTTTCATCCCTCTGTTGCTTCCGGTGTCATCACCGTCACTCACATTGTTTGCCTTACCTGCGCTGCTTGAAATACATAACTCCTTACCGTGGTGCTGAAGGAGCATTGTTTAAAAAAAGATACAGCGGCAACAGCTACATACATTGCGATTGCAGGAAATGCAGTGAGGATGTTCTCAGTCGTCATAGGGCCGGGAAGGCCACATCATTTTAGGGGCGAAGCTCCTTGTGGCGTGGCTTGTGCGTCTCCCGTTGTCGTAGTGCGTAACCTGTGGCACACATCCGCATACCAGTGGCACACTCCCGCCCTCGGGCACATATTCGCATGTCCACATGTTACGAAAACCGTAGCACGGTGTCGTTATCACGCTTTCTGTGTTAACAGAGCACCGACAGCAGAAAAGTGAATCATGCTCTTGTATAGTCCTTGGATTATCCGTTGGGTGGCGGTACTTGTATATGACGAATTACGGTTACGGCTGAAGTATTACGGCTAGGTGGCGTTAGCCACCGCCCGATTTAAAAGTACAGCCACATCCATCCATCCATCCCTCTAAAGAGTACAGCCATATACATCCATCCATCCATCCATGAAACGTTGCTGGAATGTAATGTCGCGGACAGACAAGGATGGCAAAGTAGACTTTAAGCGGTTAGACTTAACTAGAAGGAGGTTATCCGATTGGTTGCTAAAGTCAAGGCACGAGTGACAATTAAACTGCAAGTACGAATCCCTTCACTGCAAAGTACGAATCCTCAACTTGACTATTTAAAGAAAAAAAAGATAAATATAATGGTTTGTTTACTAAGTATTACGGCTAGGTGGCAGTAGCCGCCGCTCGATCTAAAAGGTACAGCCACATCCATCCATCCATCCATCGAATATATGATAAAAAAAGCGAGATGACAGTACTTTAGGCATTCATTAGACGGACGCACGGACGCACAGACAGACAAGCAGGTGGACAGACAGACGGACGCAGGGACGGATGAGCCAATGCACACACAGATGGATGCGCGGACGGACGCTCGAATGAGCGCACGTACTAATAAACGGACGCATGAACGGAAACACGTACGGATTGACGGATGCTTTGCCCCACTCGTCATCATTCCGTCCGTGAATATGCTGTGATTTTTTCGATACATATACAATTTATTTGTCATTATTTGAATTCTAAACAATGCTTGTGTATATGTTGTAAAAGACAGTGGGCATGGCCCTGACCATTCAATCGTTTTCGAAAGCAGTTGCTTGAGAGAGAACAAGAATATGGAGGCCGGGAGGCTAACTAGATACCAGCATCCTGTTTTGAATCCAGGCATTATTTTTCTTACACCCTGAGCACAGTGTTGGAGAAGAAGGGGCAAAAAGAGGGTGTAGAAAGATGGAGAGCAAACAAAATTTTGGCAGATTTCACGTAATATAGAAATATTTGTTATGCGAAGCATGTACAGAAGAGGTGACTTTGGTGCTACCCTTTTTTTCAGCGAAACGTTATGAAACTGCGCTAAAGATACGTACAAATGTTGTAATCACAGGTATATGTCGACCAGTCACATATGTTTTGCATAAAGAGTTTACAGTAACGTGACCACGCCAACAGCGACAAGGTTAATATCAACACCAGAATTAGGTGGTAGGCTGAGCGCTTGTGCGTAGACCAACTTTACTGGATGGCGCTTTAGTATTCAAGGGACGTTGGTCGATGTGACACCTGTATACCATAGGAGTATATACGCAGTGCTAATAAAATTAAATAGACAGCACTACAACCACAACCACAACGGATGTTTACTTACATTAGACCCGTGTAGAGGGTTTTTCTAAAGCAGTTCAGATACCTCGCGGCACTCTAAGGTAGAATACTTGATCGCCCCGCAGAACGCTTAGTTTCGATTCCTGCTGGGACCCTGATATTTATTATTTGCATTCGTCAGGTCAGCAATGGTGGTGTCAGTTTTCTCTAACGCTCTCGCTTGTATATTACCGATGTCTGTTCTCTCCCTGACCGGATATTTTTAAACTATCGATCACCTGTGGCGTAAGCTCGCATAGCCCGGCCCGTGGAATGCGGCTATGTCTAGACAAAGGGTTTGACGACGTAAACAGTGACTTTTTTCACGTCATTCATGTCACCATCATCCAGGAATACACGACAAGCCCTCTAAGCCCTCATACTATCCCATACTAACCTTGGTCTATGTCAAACTAATGGTGCGATCACGAGAGCTACCAAACGTCAGAGGTTTCATAAGCAGGTATATATCATAATAGAAACTCGCATGGTGCTGGCATTTTTAAACGTTGACAAGTTTTAGTTCAGTGGTTTCATAATCATCAATTACATAATACTTGCATAGAGACAAATGTTCCTGAGTCTTAATAGAAAAAATGGTATTTTCGGGTATGAACTACAAAACAAGTGATTTGAATTCAAATGGTAGAAGGTGAGCAGGTGGTAAGAACGATCATACAGAAGGCAACAAAAGCAGCAACATGCCAGTGCAGTTAAAATTTAAAATAAAATAATAGCAATTTAATGCAATAAGAAACTAAATGTGAAACAATATACAGAATAATGCAAAGTGGGATCAAATAAAACAGAGAAAAAAATATCAGACACAAAAATAAAAAGTTTACAAAAAATTAAAAATTTCAAAATGTTTACAGGAAACAACAATACACGCAAATAGCAGGAATCATGGCAAGTGAAACAAAAATAAAGTATACTAGTTACCGTGAGCAATCTGCTGTTTAAAGGAAAGATTTTATTGATGTTTTGAAAATTAAAAATGTGGGCACAGGTTTACGTTCAACTGGCAAACTATTCCGAAGCTGAATGGTAAAAAAATTTAGATGTTTGCCTTTACGTAGTTAGTGCGGATGAGTGGTAGCGAGTAATTATAAGTAGAAGCAAACCTGTTCGCCCAGAAATGCTTGTCATTTGAGACACACACACAGGCAGAATCAGGGTAACTTTTAGATATAACCTCTTCCATATTTTAGCTAATATTTCACAGAATTAAACCATTATCTGAAAGTTTTAGCACGTGTTTATGTTATAACGTATAAAAGAATATTCCTGAACATCAGGCACAGTGAACAATTCCAACCTCTCCTTTTTTAAAGCGCGTTTAGGGGCCTTTTTTTACGGAGAGGAGGATTTCTTGTTTTCTGGGCAAAAGCCCAGAAATAAGGAAAAGCCAACGCGACAGCCTCGGCAGTGAATTTGTTGGGGGGTCACGTGCGCTAACAATAGCCCAGATAGGACTATGGCGGCGCCCAAAATGCCTTGAATGAAAAGGATTATATTCACCAGTAATGTTTTAATTATCCAATTATATTCAAGCAATCGCTTTTATACTTCAATGTCATTGGCTTTCGCTAAATTCTCTACTTAGTGACTGTAGCAAAACCGGGACTGCTTTTACTTCGCGCTTCAAAAGTCCGCATAAGGGACATTTGCAGCGTATAAGACGTCATCAGTAACATTTCCGTTAAGACGACCTCTATAGTGCTTCTTGAAAAACAAAAAAAGAAACTTTCAATCTTGTACTTTGTTTTTCATTACTAGAAGTGCTCAACACTTCAGAGTTGATATTGAAGGATCACTGGCAAAATTTTAAAGGTGAGATAACTTCCGAAATAGACTTGTGTGAGCAAAAAAAGTAATATATGAAATTTTGATGGATAATATAGCCTAGAAGACCTTTAAAATCACTTGTAAAGTGAGTGTCTTGGCCCGACGCACGAAACGCTCCTTTTGTGCCAGAGTTCAAAGTGAACCATCGTCTGCTTTCCGAATTCATGTTCGCTGCATTGTCTACGCGAGCGTTCTCCTCAATCCAACCTCTTCAACGGAATGAAGGACTAGTTTGCGCGGGAGTACAAAGGCTGATGAACGTACCTCAGTAGTGTATTTTTGTGGGATCTCCCACATTCACAGCCACTCCGAAGGAGCCTTCGTCTAAAAGAGTTGTCAACGCTGGGCATGCCATTTTTGTGCTCAAGTAGCCAGATTATGTTTACACGGGAAACACTCTGGTTCACGTGTTACTCAGCGCTCTTTGAAAGCGACACTGCTACTGTGTGGCATAAAAAACCTCCAAGGAATTTGCTACCATGCTCTCGTGCAAACGAGCTTTCCGGACGTGATGGGTGGGCTGTTAGCTACCTATTGCAAAAGAACAAAAAAATAAGACGCGAAATTTTTGTGTCCATAGGCTTTTAGGAGAGTGCGCTATGCATCCCTGCAAAACACTTTAAATGTGATATGCAAAAGGAAATCTCTAGGGAAGATGCTTGAAAGGAGTGTCCCCACGTTCAGCCTGTATACAATGGGATTCAGACTTTACTAATTTCCTTAATATTAATAGTAGTGATAACATAATTAGTATCTGGGGTTTTCAGTTCGAAAAAAATGTCATAGAACTATGAGAGATGCCGTAGTGGAGGGCTCCGGAAATTGCCACTCTCTGGTGTTTAGTGCGCACATACCTCGCACAGTACACAGACCTCTACCATTCTGCGTCCACCAAATGCAGCCGCCGCAGCCGGGATCGCACCCACTACTTTCGTGTCAGCAGCCAAGCACCATGGCCACTGAACCACTGTGACCGACCATCACCCCCCTGATTATCGCCACTGCTAGGCCAACAATCAGTATTGCAAACAACCATGGTCCAGCGGTGACCTCGCATGCTCTAATCAAAAGCACGGGCCAGAACGCGCGCACCGAGTATGGTCTGAGGACCACACAATGATTCTCTAACACTACCAGTTTGATTTTAAAAATGCATGCATCTCCAACGAAGTGAATGATGTCGAGTGGGCGAAGAAAGGTCCTAAGGTCCGTAACGTACACGTTGCAGTCGCCGACCAATACAAAGGACGGACACACGCATGGATGTGCACATGGATGGATTTACGTGCAGGTGGGCGGACAAGGGTGGATGGACAGAAAGACGGACGGCAACGATGTTTCTCCGATGCCATGAACGAGGGGATGGGACATGAATGTGAGCGTCGGGACATCGCTGGACACCGGGCAAGGCTAGACCCTCCGGAGTGTCGGCCCTAAAAACTTATGTAATAAAACTGACATGTCGCCTTAGAAGACGACATTAACGAAGTGCGCGCGGCGGCACTGGCGCGGTGGCACGAGCGCGGGCCTGGCGTCGAACGCTGGCCAGGAGTGACTCCAACGCCTGGGCTACGCTTTTGAACTTGTTCACGTTTCCTGTCCTTTAATAAATCGTCTACAGTCACAAGCGGCTGTACAGACGTAACAGTTGGCGACGAGGAAGACTGGATCGACTCATCGGCACTCCACCGACGTCAAGGAAATAACATGGCGACGCCCGACTTCGGTCGGCTACCCGAATTCAGCGGCAGCCCCAGCTCCTGGAGATCCTGGTATGGGAGGCTACAGTTCTTCTTCGAGGCTAACGAGATTACAGACGCATCGAAGAAACGTGCTCATCTGCTAACGCTGTGCGGGGAACAGACTTATGACATCGTCTGCGCCCTCGTTCAACCCAAGCAGCCCAACCAAGTGAGCTACGAGGACATAGTCAAGATGCTCAAGGCTCACTTCGATCCACAACCGTCTGAAGTCTTCTGCAGGGCACGATTCCAGCGACGTGACCAAAAGCACGACGAAACGGTCAGTGATTACGTCACGGCGCTCAAGAAGCTAGCAGCAGATTGCAATTTCGGGACAAGCGCAGACACGGCAGCGAATCCGACAATGCTGCCTATGGACGTCATGCTGCGTGATCGTTTCGTTTGCGGTCTTCGGAACGAGCAGGTCCAGCAACGGCTCTTCGCAGAAAAGGACTTGACGTTCAAGAAAGCTTTCGACCTTGCACTGCGAGCTGAAAACGCCATCGAAGACCAGAAACGCGTGAAAACCGAATTTAAAGAGTTTCACGAATCCTGCATAAGCACATGCAAGATAGACAACCAAGGTCACTCTAGTGCCTCTGCCCAAAAGAAGAAACAACGCTGTTGGCGTTGTAACGCGCGACATAATCCGGACACTTGCAAGTTCCAGACAGTCTCCTGCAACTACTGCAAGAAACGAGGACACATTGAAAAAGCCTGTCTGAAAAAGCGGAAAGAAGCAAAAACGAGCAACAGCATCGAATATCCCCAACAAGGAACTTCGACAGCTGCCTCAGCACCAGTGACGACTCAGCAGGACTCATCAGACGTGGCCCTTTACGAGCTCAACACCGTAACCAACGCGTCCAGCACACAGAAGGTCATGACTCGGCTACGCGTACATGGCAAGTTCTTGGATTTTGAAGTCGACTCGGGTGCAGCCTGCACACTCATCAGTGAGGTCACGTTCAAAGCTACGTGGACAGATGATCGACCACGGCTTCAGACCGACAACATTCTCCTACGCACATGGTCAGGACAGTCTCTTCGAGTTCTCGGATGTGCAACGGTGATTGTTACGCGCGGAAACAAGACCATGACACTACCACTTGTTGTCATCAAGGGAGCAGGTTGTAACCTCCTTGGACGAAACTGGTTTCCTCACCTGGGTATACAGATCACGGGCATCAATGATGTATCCGGCGATGAACTTGTTTCGAAGCTTCTCGACAAGTACCAATCTGTATTCGACGAGGACATATCAGGACACATCGGTCCAGCGGTACAACTAGACCTCGTGGAAGGAGCGAAACCAAAGTTCCTAAAAGCACGGCCGGTTCCTTTCGCGCTCCGGTCAGCTGTAGAAGCAGAATTGGATCGACTGCAAAGTCAAGGCATAATCGAGCCAGCACAGCATTCGGATTGGGCAACGCCTCTCGTACTGGTTCGAAAGAAAAATGGCTCGTTGCGAATATGCGGCGACTACCGTTGCACAGTGAACCAGGTATCAAAGAAGGCAGACTACCCACTTCCCTCAACTGATGAAGTGCTCAGCCACTTGAGGGGAGGAAAGGTCTTCAGCACCCTGGATTTAGCACAAGCGTACCAGCAACTTCACGTGACGCCAGAGACAGCAGAGATATTGACCCTGAACACGCTGAAGGGACTATACAGGGTCAAGAGATTGCCTTTCGGAATTTCTGCAGCCCCAGCCATTTTTCAACGTTTTATGGAGACAATGCTGTCAGGCATCACAGGCGTGTGCGCATACCTAGATGACGTGATCATCAGTGGGAAAGACGCCACGGAACACGCCGAGAGACTGGAAGAAGTGCTGAAGAGGCTACGAAACTACAATCTGCGCCTCGGAAAAAACAAGTGCTGCTTTGCGGTGCGACAAGTTTTCTTTCTGGGACACCGAATCGACGAGACAGGCGTCCACACAAACGAAGAGAAAGTTCGAGCCATAACGGACGCTCCAGCACCAAACTGCAAACAAGCGCTTCAATCATTTCTCGGAATGCTGGCTTTCTACGACAGATTCTTGAAGAACAGGGCAACAGTTGCCAGCTGCCTATACCAGCTTCTTCAGAAGGACGCCACGTGGAGATGGGAGACAAAGCATCAAGAAGCCTTTGACAAGCTTAAGGCATTGCTGCTCAGTCAGACCGTACTGGCACACTACGACGAACAGAAGGAGCTTCTTGTCTCTTGTGATGCTTCACCATATGGCATAGGAGCTGTTCTGTCTCAACGTGATGACCAGAATAGAGAGGCGCCAATCGCTTTTGCATCTCGGACGCTAGGACCGGCAGAACGCAATTATGCTCAATTGGACAGAGAAGGCCTTGCTGTGGTGTTTGCAGCCCACAAGTTCCACAAGTATATTGCGGGAAGAAAGGTGACTTTCGTCACTGACCACCAACCACTGCTCGGCATACTGGGTCCACAAAAGCCAACGGCTCAAGTCCTTTCTCCACGGATGACCAGATGGTGCATCAAGTTATCGGCGTATGACTACAGCATAATCTACAGGCGTGGCAAGAACCATCAAAACGCGGATGCGTTGAGCCGTTTGCCATTACAAGAACGTCTCGATGAACCCTGGCCTCCAGGTGACGTACTATTGTTCGAAGCTTTATCGAGACCTCCGTTGACTGCTGCCGAGATAGCACGCCTGACACAACAAGACAGCATCATGCAGAGGTTGTACAAGGCAGTGCAGGATGGTACAGTGGAGAAACTCACTGGAGATGAGTTTGCTCCTTACCGACGACGAGCGACCGCACTAGCACTACATCGCGAGTGCATCACACTTGGATCCCGAGTGATCATACCGAGCTCAGCACGAGCCCGTGTTCTGGCACTTCTGCATGCTGGTCACAGAGGCATGGTAGCCATGAAGAAGTGCGCAAGGAGCTACGTATGGTGGCCCGGAATGGACAAGGTGATCGAGGAAACGGTGCGACAGTGCCGTGAATGCCAAGCAACGCAAAAGAGCCCACCCAAAGCTCCTATTCCTACGTGGGACCGTCCCCAGACAGCATGGAACACGGTGCACGTTGACTTCGCGGGGCCACTACTCGGACGCACCTACTTGGTTGTTGTGGACGCATACACAAAGTGGGTGGAAGTCCGGCACGTGACACAAGCAACATCCGCGGCTGTAATCGACGTGCTCCGAAGCCTCTTTGCAACGTTCGGCATTCCCCGAAAGGTCATCTCCGACAACGGAAAAGCATTCATCTCCAACGAGATCAAGCAGTTCTATGCGTCGAACGGCATACAGGCTGCAACCTCACCAGCATATCATCCGGCAACAAACGGCCAGGCAGAACGCTATGTGGCGGAGCTGAAAAGAGCGCTGTTGAAAGATGCAGACAAGTCCATACAGTGCCGACTTGCAAGATTTCTGTATCGGCAGCACACGACAATACACACTACCACAGGTATGACACCGGCGAGAGCGATGTTCGGACGAGAATTGCTCTGCCCTCTCGATCTTCTTAAGCGGGAGACGAATAAGCGAAGTCCTGAGAGCCAGGAGGCATTGCAAAAATCACGCCGCTTCGCTATAGGGGATAGAGTGCTTATCCGGCAGTTTTTGAAAAAGCCAGATTGGATTGAAGGCGAAATACTGCGCCGCGTCGGACCACGATCCTGGCTTGTAAAAAGCGACCAAGGAAAGGTTCGGCGTCACCTAAATCACATGAGGAAAACGAGTCAGACCAGACAAACAACCCAATCGCGGACAGATTGGAGCGCAGCTGACGATCTCTTGGACGCAACGCCAGAAGAGACGCCATCGAGCTCAGCTGCTCAACCGCCTGACTCGCCCGAGATGCAAGATCACACTCCCTCGCAACCATCGACGTCACAGGCAGTGGCCACTCGGCAACTGCGACCACCAGAGGTTAGGCGACCTCCAGACCGCTATGGAGACTTCGTCTAAGGGAGGAAGAGTGACATGTCGCCTTAGAAGACGACATTAACGAAGTGCGCGCGGCGGCACTGGCGCGGTGGCACGAGCGCGGGCCTGGCGTCGAACGCTGGCCAGGAGTGACTCCAACGCCTGGGCTACGCTTTTGAACTTGTTCACGTTTCCTGTCCTTTAATAAATCGTCTACAGTCACAAGCGGCTGTACAGACGTAACAAAAACTAAAATAACTGATCAGCAGCGAGATTTTAAAACTGTTTGTTTATAACATTCGGGATGCTGAGCGCAGTGGTCAAAAAGCCTCTCATGAACTTGACTACGAACATGACCCTTTATTTATAAAAGGCGTAGGCAACTTGCTTACCGCAATAAAAGCCCGTATGCATGTGCGTAACGCTCAGCACTACCACAGCGAAAGCTGGAAGAGCTTCCTTTCTAGAGCCTTGACATCCTTAGGGTAACGGCGACAACCACTTGCACTTAAAGGGTGCCCTCTATGATTAAATAATTTTGGGTTGTTGTTGTTGTTGTTGTTGTTGTTCTCCTATTGTTAGTGGCGCATACCCACTGTGGGGGATTGGCCAAGAATCGAGTGGCTTTAAAATTTACTGTTCAGATTTAGAATGATGGAGGTATAACAGAAAGATTACCGATAGCCTATAGGCAAGTGTGGTGCTTAATCTAATGCATACAAATATTTACAATATGGGTTGCAGAATACAGGCAATAACTATGATGATGATGATGATAATGATGGTAATGATGATGAAGATGATGATGATGATGATGATGATGGCCTAAAATCACGGCTCACACCAACTCATGGGGACAGACAAAGATACAATTTATTAGGTAGGGGGTATCAGATATCACTTTTCAATCTAGTGAATTATAAAATGGAAGAAAAAAGGCATTCACTATGTGATTCTTTGTCATTCTTCGGAGAAGCGTGTTACCCTCTACAAACTTGCAAAGAATTTTGTGCATTTTCTCGATGCTGTGGGTGATAACTATGAATTTTTCCTGACTGCATTTTGATTGGTAGTAGCATTCGATGACCCACTCGTAACGCAATTAGCATTCTCTGTTTGTTTCATTGCTGTTTTAAAATGCAATATTGCACAATATGACCCGATTCATTTTCTAACTTGAGGCTTGCCTAGGGTAATTTGGCAATGGTGTTTCAAGGCATATTGAGGCAGTACGAACAAATGAATATGTTTCTTTATGTTCAGAAAGTGTAAGGGTCCTGCGCAGTATGAAAAATTTTTAAGACGTGATATCCTTGATGAGAGCTTGATAGTCGTGATTGGCAGTGTTTGTTGTATCAGGATTCATGTGTACCGTAATATTTTTCTCTTGTCTCCTTGTGTGTCATGTGCGGCCGGAAATTAAGAACAGAAAATAGCAGCATATCCACGGAGGGGATGATGATGAATGGGGCGAAGCTTCGAAGTGATTCATCGACAAACCGTGAATCATCCGCTGGCCACGTCCCTCCATTCGTCTGTCTGTCTGTCTGTCTGTCTGTCTGTCTGTCGGTCTGTCTGTCTGTCTGTCTGTCTGTCTGTGCGCCTGCCCACATGTCTGTCTGCCTGTCCATCCATCCGTCCATCTAGTGAACACTCCAAGTACCACCCTCTCGCATTTTTTCATCATATATTCATCATATACAAGTACTACAATTCAGCGGACATTCCAAGGACTGAAGCGACAGTCCAAGAACTACATACAGGAGACGCACGACCCTCGCCTTAAGGAGCTTCACCCTTAAAAGAAAACCACCATAGCTCAGGTGCACATAAAAAAGAACTATAGCTAAGAGGTAGAATACTGAACTGGTATGCAGGGTACTCCGGTGCGAATCCCAGTTTGTCCTTGGTGCTTTTTACTTATCTTATTTTTTAATCATTTCGTGCGATAGTGCTTATGGATACCGGTGGTGGTATGACCCTTTTTGTGATCCTCTAGCACCTTTCGCTGTAAAAATACAATTGTACAAAACAATCTCCTCATGTATCTCTTGGCATATGAGAGAGTTGAATATTGTCACGTAATACATGAGGGGGAACACGCCCACAATGATTTATTGAGGGCGAACTTGTGCCCAGAAAAGTAGCTATGACACAAAGAAAAGTCTGCTAAAAGCTTTCCGCCTACGTGTTCTTTCTGAACAGCAACTAGGTCAGACTTCCCGGCTCGTGCTCGTGCACCAGAGGCATGCGCTGCTCCGCGCCAAGATGCATGAGCACGCACGAAGCACTGTAGACGCCCACATAGCGTTACCTGAGAGGGGTGCGAAATCTGTCCCGCATGCTGGATGAGTTTGTAGGGTTGTGCTACAACAAAACTTTGCCCCTTCACTCGCCCCCCTCTTCCTTAAAAACAAACTTGAGCACGCTGATGTCCACAAGGTCCAGAAATACAGCTGCTGGCGAATGATGTGGTACGGACGCTTGACTGCATCAAAACTGAGACAATTTTTCTGGTGCATCTAGACTTAATAGGTACCCTATTATAATGGCACATCCATCATTCATTCACGATTCGCGGTGACACACACACGTTTTTTGTGTGAAAATGAAAATAACATTTTTGTTGCTCTGATTCTAAGGCAGACGTCAACTCCCAGATTTTTTTTTCCTTCCCTTTATTTATTCTACTTTTAATTCATGTTTTTTTCAATGTGTTCACTTTTAAACCATTTTCATCTAAATTTATCCTTGATCAGGACGTTTCGAAGGGCTTGTTTGTTCATCACATCAGCAGAAATAATTTTGCAAATGAAGAAGAGACACCACAAAGTAGGTACACCGAAACAGGTCAAGCGCCACCTGTTTAAGTGTTCCGTCTGTGTGGTGTCTTTTCTTTATTTGCGCAATTTTTTCTTGTGAACTAAACCTATTTGGCTATAGTGCACAGCGGCCACTTTTCTGTCTCTTAGCGCTACAATATATCACGAAGTTACAAAAAGTTCATATCAAGGACACGCGATTTAAGGGCATACACTTGTCCTTGATGGTCACATGGTAAAGATGCTCAGAAAACACTGCCACTGATCGAAAATAGCTAAAGATTTGGCTGACTGTACCATTCGTTTTATGGCTGATCCCCCGTGGTGAGTTGCGCCAGGACTTTAAGAAACAACCAACCAACCAACTAATGCGTCTCTCGTAATGATATGGTGGTTTTGGGACGTTAAACCTCACATATCAATCAATCAAACCAACCAACCAACTCTCGGCTGTGTATTTTGCTTTGCCCGCGAGGGTGTCAACAACTCTGAACAATAATATAAACGGCATACATTTTTCGACAGGCTGAACTTATGCGGTACTTCGGCTACAATGTCGAAGTTCACAATGTTACCACGTCTGACGGCTATATCTTGGAAGTGGACAGAATGCATTCTAACTCGACGGGTAACGCCACTAGATCCCGTGCACCGCTTCTGCTTGTTCATGGACTGCTCACAAACGCCGCCACATGGACAGCGAACCTACCCTCCCAAAGTCCAGGTATCACATCTCTTAAAGTGCTAAAAGGGGTCAATGCGACCCCGCCTACAGAGCTCCAGAAAGAATATTGTGTTTGCCATCGTGGTGAAAGAAATATTTTGCTAATAGTAATAGAAAAAGATGAACTGATGCTGCTTCAGAGCCTACTGCAGAAAGCCAAGCTTGCTTTCCAGGGGAGGAAAATTCGGCAGATAGCACATATCACGGTGATTGATGTTATGCGAAGCATGTTGAGGAAAGGTGACAGTAGCGTAACTTTTCGAGCCAGCGAAATGTTAAAAAATTTCTCTAAAGATATACACAAATGTTGATATACACAAAGAGACATATAATGAACTGTCACATATGTTCTAAGTAACCAGTTGTTTACAAATGTATAGCGATGCCAACAGCATCAATAGGTATCACCAATACCAGAAGCGGTAACCTGGTATCTTGCTCTTGGGCTCGCTGACCACTACTTTGTAGAGAACTTTAGTATATCGTCCTTAGTACTTTCAAGGCCCACGGTATGGCTTTTTCTCTCCCATAGTAGAGTACCACGTACTCTAAATCATTAACAACTTTTGCTAAACACACATACAATAGACATTTAGGTCAACGTGACGCTTTAGTCATATAAATATATCATCAAGGAGGTCAACAGGCCTGCTACCCGTATAAGCACATAGTACAGGTCAGCTTAATCTGTCAGCCACTGGACCACAGAATGGACGTCAGCCCACAGACCAAACTTCGCGTTTGTAAAATTTGTGAAAGTTCAAAGCCGAAGAATGAACATGGGAGCACCATATGTTGTGCGACGTGTGGAGAAGAGCACTTTACCGTAGATTGCAGCTATGAAAAGTGCTTGAAACCAGCTCGACATCACCCCAAATAACAACACGAAGCCATTACGCAAGATGCAACAGGCATTACAAGAAACTTATGATATTCAAAGGAGCAAACCACCACGCTGATTTGAATTCGAAGAGAAAAAGTTATAGTTCAGCGATCATGAATTCCCTAGACTGCAATGGCAAGCCCATGTGCCAGGCTCAAAATCTATGCTGATATCCCGGTCCAGAACGAGATCCAGAACAGGCCTCAGACACGCCAACATAGGGAAATATTCTAAGCCACCACCAGCCCTCAAGATCTCTCACCAAATTCATTCAAAGTCTAGAGCAGATCCGGGCCAGCGGCAAGCTAATTTAGCGGTAAGCAGGGCACAAGCTACTTCTCCCGATAGCTCACGAGTAACTAAAAACACGCATTATAAAAAATTACTGAGGAAAACAAACTATTATCAGGCCAGCTTTGCAGAAATTACGCGAGTGTTCGCTGATCTAAAGCAATCCTACAATCATGCCGAACAACACTCGTTTCAAGCTAAGCCGGCCCCACAGCAAGAAGCGGGAGGTAAAAGCGGCAGGGTAAAAATCTCGTTATCTTACCTACCGCAACAGCTGCAGCAGATGTTCGCCAAAATAAACAAGCTTAAAAGTTTCCTTGACTATTCAACAAATTCTTTCAAAGAAATATTTTGAAAACGGCAGCTCCAACCCAGCATCTCAAAATATTTGGGACGTCTGGAAGCGAAATCAACGATCATGGCTAGCAATTTTATGCAGTGTAGAGAAACTTTACAAAATCAGCAGCAGAAATTTTGTACGCTACACAACAAAATATCAGCCTTAACCCAATACTTCTTATCGACGTTAATCTAACCTGATGTACTCTGTTTTATGGTAATAGGAACCAAGTTACACTATGACACGTTTATAACATGCGCACTCATCATTATTAACCCAAAATTAGAACCTTGGTTTGGAAGAATGTCGCGCTGTCTCACAAGCATGCCCAACAGCAACATACAACGTAAAGTTATTATTCAAAAGATGACATGGACCGACTTCGATCAAAGCTTAGGCAGTGATTACAACATAATTGGCTTGTCTCTAAATAACATAAAATAAAACAACCACTTGCAACGGCAAGTATGACGGACTGAACTGCTTTCTGAGAGTAACAAGAAAACCCAGAGAGCATAACAAACGCAGCTGTTTGGACAAGTTTTATTCAAAACATTCATGGCTAGACTGGCCGAAAAGTAAAAATGACAATAAATGCACACCCCATTGAATCTCACTAGCTACGGTTGTTGGAAACTAGATGCAATTTAGCTAAGCGATGAAAAAAGCAGCGACATAAAAGGCAAATAAAAAAATTGCAGCATATCCACAGAGTGAATGATGGAGAGTGGGCGAAGCATTCGTCCGTCCATTCATTCTTGCTTCCGTCCATTCATGCGTCTGTCTGTGTGACCGTCCATGCGTCCATCCGCTCGTCCGTGCGTGCGTCAGTTCGTGCGTCTGTCCCTGCGTTCGTCCATGCATTCTCCTCTGCGTCCGTTCATGCGTCCATCCATGCATCTGTGTGTGTGTGTCCATTCGTCCATCTATTCAACACTCCAAGTACCACCATCTCGCATCTTTTCATTATATATTCCCCATATAGAAGCACCACCATTCATTGGACATTCAAAGGACTAAACGAGAGGTGGCACAGGCACACTTTCTTACGGCTTGCGCTTCAGGTCTACTTCCCACCTTTAACCACCTCGAGTTCATGGTATCTACTAGTTCACTGTATTAATGGCACTGCGGCTCAACGCTCGCTTAATCTTTTTAAAACCAAGGAGGTTACGCCCAGCGAGTATAACGTAGCAACCTTTTTCTGTCAGATAGTGCTCAATGTACATTCCAATGGCTGCTAATAGAGATTGCAGCGTGCGCGTTAAGTAAAAGCCGAATGCTCCTTTGTCTCATTTCCCATTAGCAGCCACTGGCATGTACATTGAGCACTATTTTTTATTGTTCAACAACGCGCAGAAGAAATCTCCCACCGGCACCACCTTGGAAGTCAAAATGTTATACTTGTTACATACTACAACGACTACGAGGCACGAACGTGTGCCGCTATAAAAAGCTTCGGCCCTAAAAATACAAATCGCAAAGCTTAGCTAGAACGCCAGCGAATATGCTCGAACTCAAGATAATAATAACTGGTTTTGATCCTGTGAGTCCCTTCAGGATACTTTGCAGACAAAAAAAAACGTGAGAAATATTAGGTAGCATGTTAAACCTGACTAATAGAGTGAGAGCCACGAACAAAATTCTCCGATAAATAAAGAAAGTTGAAAGTTGAAAGTTGAAATTTATTTCACCACAACGATACACCGTGATTTACACAAACAAGAAACAATTGCGGCATGGAAAGTAGGAAAAAAGCTGCACTATAGCAGCTTGACTAGCCCCACCTCCCATTTGTACAAGGCAACAGAAACAATGGCACACCAAACTCTATACGGTGCTCACGTATGATTGAAGGAAAAAAGAAAAGAAAATAACATTCTAGTGGTTGTTTATGAAGTACAGAATAGATGCACACTTGGGTGTTTACAAACAAACAATTATTGGGAAAAAAGGCAACCAAAATAAGACGCTATAACAAAAAGGGGTACACTTAAAATTTCATGCATTTACAAGTACTGGGTGCATTTTTTTCTAGGTTTATAGCTCCTTATACAAACAGGTTTGATATATCACTACTTGAAAGGAGACGCAATTGCTGTTCTGTGAGCTTGAACTTATTTAGTATATGGGGAACAGAGAAAGTGGATTCAAGGTAACTGGTGAAGTTTTATTCGCTCATCGAAAAGAAATCTAGCTAAGCTCCACAGAGGGCCCAGTAAAAAATATGACATACCTCCGATGATATGTGGGGTTTAACGTCCCAAAACCACCATATGATTATGTGAGACGCCGTAGTGGAGGGCTCCGGAAATATCGACCACCTGGGGTTCTTTAAGGTGCGCCCAAATCTGAGCACACGGGCCTACAACATTTCCGCCTCCATCGGAAATGCAGCCGCCGCAGCCGGGATTCGATCTCGCGACCTGCAGGTCAGCAGCCGAGTAGCTTAGCCACTAGACCACCGAGGCGGGGCATGGCACACCTCCAGTACGATGACCCAGTCAACCAAGAACTCGACCTCCACATAGGAGTAGCACAAGTGCATGCAGCTGCGCAAACATTAAAAAAAACAGTGCCCTTAGTAGAGATAAATTCACGAGTGCAATAATTCACAACCTGTGCAATGATACTCTATGCAAGCTTACCCACTTCCTAAACGAAAAAATATGAGCCAATGGAGAGGTAACAAGCGCATGGAAAGAAGCGGAAGTAGTATTATTCTACACCTTGAAAGCCCAAGAGTCTCCAAAAGCTTAGGCCCATCTCTCAGACATCTTGCATGGGCAAACTATGCGAAATTGTCACTGAGGCACAGTGATGTTCTTACATTGGGATGCAACGACTCTTACCCAATAGAATTCGCCACCACTATGGTCCAATGGCTAAGGTACTCGGCTGCTGACCCGCAGATCGCGGGTCGAATCCCGGCTGAAGCGGCCGCATTTCCTATGGAGGCGGAAATGTTGTAGGCCCATGTGCTCAGGTTTGGGTGCACGTTAAAGAACCCCAGGGGGTCGAAATTTCCGGAGCCCTCAACTACGTCGTCTCTCATGATTATATGACGGCTTTAGGACATAAACCCCACGTATCAATCAATCAAGCAATCAATCACAATTATGTTTGGTTTAGACCAGAGGCAGCAGCACAAGACATATTCCTGCTACTCAAAAAATAAGCCTTACACCCGCCTCATCATGGACTCATCATAGCCTTTGACATGATGATGATGAACAAACTTTATTTAATTAGCAGAAAGGTCCTCTTCCTCTTTCAGGTGCGAGAGGAGAAGAGAGGACCAAACCTAGACGACGGCCATGATCCCATGGGCCCTGGCGGCGTCTTCGGCCTGCCGTATTAAGCGGGCTTGTAATTGAGAGTCAGAGTTGAGGAGCGCGGCATCCCATCCACTCCCGTCTGTCAATTCGCCTCTGATGGGGGCCTCTGGGCATGCCCATAAATGGTGGCTCAAGTCCGCCCTGCTGTGGCAAAATTTACACTTGTTCGAGTGAAGTTCCGGCACGCAGCGGTTCATTGTTAGCGGACTAGGAAACGTGTGGGTCTGGAGTAGGCGCGACGCCACCGCCTGTCCTTTGTTTAATGACGAGTGTGCGGAAGGATAAATTTTCCTGCTTAGCCTGTAATACTGCGTAATATCTCTGTAAGTGGTCATCCGCTCAAATCTCTCATCGTCCTCCCCGTTCTACCAGGGCAATCCAGAGGCTCGGTCTGTAAGTCCTGGAGCTGTCTGGTGTGCAGCCTCATTGCCGGGCAAAGAGGAGTGAGCGGGTGCCCAGACTATTTCTATTGTTCGTTGGTCTTTGCATCCAACCAATATTCTTAAAGCTATTTGGGATATTCGCCCTCGTGCAAAGTTTCTCACAGCCGTCTGCGAGTCGCTAACAATGAGTGAAGTCGAGGCGGATGCTATGGCCATTGCAATAGCTGCTTCCTCCGCCTCTTTTGCAAAGCTCGTTCTCACCGAGCCGCTGATCTTATGATTTCCTTTGTAGTCCACTACTGCTATAGTCATGTTGTCAATTCCTTTGTATTTGGCCGCGTCTACGTATGTTGTTTCCGGTAAATCTTTTACGTTGTTATGTATATTTTTCACTCTTTCAGCTCCCCTTGCTTTGTGATGTTCGGGGCGCATGTTTTTTGAAATCGGTAAGATTACTAAACATTTCCTGATTTCATACGTGATATATTTTTGCGCCAAATTGATTTGCGTAGTTTATACCCAGTTCCTCTAGTATGGCTCTCCCTGTTTTACTCTGCGTTAGTCTTTCATATTGTGCGATTGTTTGAGCTTCTATAAGCTCTTCTGATGTGTTGCAAAGCCCTAATTGAAGTAATTTATCATTAGAGGTAGTAATTGGAAGTCTGATCGCCTGTTTGAAAACTCGTCTAATGATTCTGTCAATCTTTTCTCTCTCGGCCACTTGCAGTCTGAGGTACGGAATCACATATACAATACGACTGATGACAAAAGCCTGTACCAGTGTTATCATAATATTTTCCTTCATTCCATAGTGCCAGTTTGCAATTCGTTTAAGTAGACGCATAGTTTGCTGCGCACTGGTTTCAAGTATTCTAATCGCCTCTTCGTTATGCCCGTTTGAGCTGATTCGGAGTCCCAGAATTCTTATGCTTTCGACTGTAGGTATTTGCGTTTTTCCAACAAAGACTTTAATGTTAGGTTTTTCCTGGATGCTTTTCCAACCCCGACATGTCAGGTTATATAAGAGATGTTCCGATTTTTACGGTGAACATTGTAATCCTGTATGGATGGAATATTCTTCTACAACATTTACTGCTGTTTGTAAAGTTTCGTCTATGTATCCGTCACTACCCTCTGCTACCCATAAGGTAATGTCATCTGCATAGAGGCTATGGTGGAGTCCTGGAATTTCCTTCAGTCTGGTAGGGAGACATATCATGGCCACGTTAAAAAGAAAGGGGGATAGGACTGAGCCTTGCGGCGTACCTCTGCTGCCCAGACTAAACTCTTGGGATTCTGCTTCGCCTAGTATTATTCTTGCAGTCCGGTCAGTTAAAAAGTCTTTTATATAATCGTATACTCTTTTTCCTACCCCTAACGCTTGATGATTGGCAAGTATAACTTTATGTGATGTATTATAGAATGCCTTTTTAAGATCTAGGCTAACTACTACCTTTGTGTCGTGTGTATTGAGACCCGAATCAATTATTTGGTGTTTAATCTTAAGCATAATGTCCTGTGTAGACAGTTTCGCTCTGAAGCCTACCATCATATGAGGAAAGAGCTCATTGTCTTCCATATAATTTGACAGGCGAGTTAGGATGACATGCTCTAATAACTTTCTTATGCCGGATGTCAGGAAAATAGGCCGAAGATTATCAAGATTTAGTTTCTTGCCTCGCTTGGGAATCATTAAGATTGTTGCCATTTTCCATTGCTTGGGTATCTTACCTTTTTCGCAACACTTCTTCATATATTCGGTGAGGGCTGTGATAGATTTGTCGTCTAAGTTTCTGAGCGTTTTATTCGTGATCCCATCGGGGCCCGGGGCTGATGTTGTGCTCAGTTTCATTAGTTCCGATCGTACCTCAGCCTCTAATATGGGTCGGTCTGGAGAATAATTTTCTTTACCTTTGTACGAGCTTAATTGCTCTTTGGTTGTATCCCCGATGTGTCTCTGTCTGATTTCTTCAATCAGTTCTTCCTCCATGCCTTTGTATTTACGGACAAGTCTAATAAAGTTTTGTTGTTGTGCCGTCTTGCTCGCTTCCGAGTCTATCAGACATCTTAACAGGTTCCATGTTTTAGAGAGACTTATTTGTTTTTCCTTCGCATCACACTTTTCCTCCCATTGCTGTCTGCATAATTGCTTCGCGTTCTTTTCAATATCTTTACTGAGGGTGGCTATCCTTTTCCTAAGGCGTTTGTTGTGTTTTTGTGTTTTCCACCGTTTTTCTAGGCTCTTTTTTATCTCCCACATATGTACGAGCTTACTGTCTGTGCCTTCTAGTCCTTCTGTTCTTGATATGGTCTTAGTTGCGATTTCAATATTTTGCTTAAGGTTCCCTAGCCATTCATCTAAGTCTTCGATGACATCGCATGCTTCCTTCTTTCTGATTTTTCTAAAGCTATCCCATTCAACCATCCTTGATTCTTTGCCTCCTCTTTTACGTGGACCTGCTTTAAACGTGGTCTCAATTATATAGTGGTCACTGCCCATATTTTCTTGTGTATTAGGCCAATAAGGTTCGATGATATTCTTAGTAAACGTGAGGTCAGGAGACGTGTCTTTGAATACGCTGTTTCCAATCCTAGTTGGGAAAAGGGGGTCGGTTATTAACGTAAGGCCCTCCTATTGGGCGTCGATGCAGAGATTTCTACCTTTGATGTTTTCTTTGTCATAACCCCATGCCGCATGCAACGCGTTGAAATCTCCTACTATAACCAATGCTTGCTTTTTAGTAATGCTGATCGTTTTTCTAAAAAGTGACCTAAATTTGGTTTTTTGTCTAGGGCTGCTATAGAATAGCCTTTGACATCAAAAAGGTTTTTGACTTCACATCTTACGAAACAATAATTGAGGAGCTACGCAACATGTAATGTGAAAAACAAGCTTAAAACTACATGACCTCTTTCTTGATGAACCGTGCGGCTATACTTGGCCCCAGTTCAATCCGGTCAGCGTTAACTCCTTTGCCCAACCGCGGAACACCTCAGCGCTTAAGCTCGTCCCCTCTATTTTCAATGTTGTCATGCGCAAGCCTGTGGTATTGTTAGAGGAGCAACCCGTGCTGGGTAAAAAATATACGAGGATCAAATAACGTTACGGGTTTTGAAATACTCCACAAGCGATAAGCAACATATCCATCAAAAAGCCATCGACAATGTCGAAGGATTTAGCGTGAATGCATACATGCGATGTGCACCTCAAAACTCACTTTATCAGGTTAAAAGACAAAGATGCCGAAATTGTAGGGTCCCCAAATGCACCTCAATGTTCGAGCACGTTGGGTAACCTTCAAGACCCCAACACGCTGGAGAGGAGACATACTTACTGCCTCACCCCTTTTGGGCCCTAATTATGGCATCCCCATCCCCCAAAATATGAGTGCGGTATATCACCCAAGCAGGCGGCAGGCCAGAGTATAATGACTACAAAAGCATTACGGTAACAACCAAACCCAACATAGACACCAGCACACTAAGAGTTAATCGTTACGTCATTGTTGCCAACAGAGTAACTACAAATCTCCGATACAAGTCGATACAAATCTCCTCCGTCAGTTTGGCCGAAACGGCGGTGGTTGCTTCGGTGATCAGATGCGTGGAACAAGAAAGAAGCTCGACTTTTCTAAGAATCGACTTTCAATCAACTTGCTGTACGTTTCAGGCTGGGGCGATTCCATGGGTGGCTATTAGAATTCAGGGCAGCAACTGCAAAATGCCCATGCAATACTTTGGTTCCTCACGGTTGCGGAACTTCAGGGCAACAAAATGGCCGATCAGCCTGCTCGCGAAATAAGCATCCGAGTCCCGGTCGCAACCCACGAAGAACCTCCCCCCCCCATAACTCCACGCAACATCCTCGAACAAAAAAGACGAGAATGACGAGAAAATACACAATTTTCCGCTAATGGGAACCATGTGTAGATGGGAAGTAGCAGGTGCTGATGCTTACACTGGCGGTGGCGTTTACGCTAGCGCTCATCGTAGTGATGCGCAGGACAGAAACCCGAGGAAGCTGAAAGCACGAAGTGCCAATCCCTGCTAATGGGAAAAATGAGACAGAAGTCTCTGCTAAGACACAGAAACCCGCAGCCCGGTTTTAGTTGACACGCATGTTGCAAAATTTTAGGGGCGAAGTTTCTTAGGGTAGGTCGTTCCCTCTTCCGTATGAAGTATGAAATACTTATGTAGCCACCTATAGTTTAGGAATTGCTCACTAGATGACGCTGTGTGTATATTTTGTTGCAAACATTGATTGATATGTGGGGTTTAACGTCCCAAAACCACTATACGATTATGAGAGACGCCGTAGTGGAGGGCTCCGGAAATTTAGACCACCTGGGGTTCTTTAACGTGCACCCAAATCTGAGCACACGGGCCTACAACATTTCCGCCTCCATCGGAAATGCAGCCGCCGCAGCCGGGATTTGAACCCGCGCCCTGCGAGTCAGCAGCCGAGTACCTTAGCCACTAGACCACCGCGGCGGGGCTTGTTGGAAACATTATTGCTAGAACGAATAAAGAAGATATATGGTGCTGTTATAACAAGAAATTCACAGCATGCGGACGGAGGGATTGATGATAAGTGGGGCGAAAGGTCCAGTCATCCATGCATATGTTGATGTATTTCTTGTGGGCGCCTATAGAATCGCCTTGTAGCAGGTAAGAAATGACGAAGATTTGATAGGTACAACTACGGAAATACTATGGTACTACTCATATGGGTTTATGTTGAAAACAGCAATATTTCTTCAAAAAAAATACAAAGCGTCGTAACTGTTCTTAGCGTGTTACATTCTGAAACCATTGAGATATATAGTTTCTTCATATCTTCAATCGAAGAGCACTCAATGGAGGTTGCACATTAGGGAAAACTAGCCTATATAAATTTTCATACTATTGCAGGATTCCTCTTGGCAGATGCTGGATTTGATGTATGGCTCGTAAACACCAGAGGTGTCCCGCAGTCTAATCGCCATGTCAATCTTACCACGAATGACAGACAGTTTTGGAACTGGAGGCAAGTCTGTTATTTCACGTGTTTTGATGCTTTTACAATCAGTTTGTCCTGCCGCGGTGGTCTAATGGCTTAAGTACTCAGCTTCTGACCCGACGGTCGCGGAACTGAATCTCGGCTGCGGCAGCCGCATTTTCGATAGAAGCGCAAATGCTATAGGCCCGTGTATTCAGATTTTGTTGCACGTTAAACAACCCCAGGTGGCCGAAATTTCCAGAGCCCTCCACTATGGCGTCTCTCACAATGATATGGTGGTTTTTGAACGTTAAGGCCCACGTGTAAATCAATTTTTAGATTCTTTGACGCTTGCGGTTCATCATGCATACAAGTTTTTGGTCTGAATGATAAGTAGAGTATTTGCTTGCCAGATAGCATATGAATAATTTTACAATATCATTGTTATAGTAAGGAATTACTAATGTCTCGCTGGCAATTTGCGAGAGTTGAGATCCAGGTCAATTTGCTGTACGCAGCCCCTCCACCAAATATTCTTATTCATGAACCAACTTGTACATATTGCAGTTTAAGGCAGGTTTTTTTTTGATCGGCTTTATTTATATGAGGAATCCTAACGACGTGACTACTCCGTAAAGCAGTGTCAGATCCGCAAGAAAATCACAGGGTCACGTGAAATCACCGCCTCGTTTAGTTTTTTTTTCCTGTCGTCGTCTTTCGCAGGCACATACTATGTGGTGAATCTGTTCCATTGCACAACCTATCTCGAGCAATTGGCAAAGAAACAGTTGAATTTGATGCAGCGTGATCTCGGCCACTACATTCTCTAAATAAAAAACTAACAAACCACCAATAAAAAGTATAAAATCATGAGGTATTCTCGTCTGCGCAACATCTTTCAGTGATCGTGGTTTAGATCTTACATTGCACATTAAACTGGCTTATTCTTTATGTTGAAACGTGAATTGAGCTTCGAGGAGATTGGCATGAAGGACCTTCCAGCCGTCATCGATCACATCCTCAACGTGACAAATTTCACGAAGGTGGGCCTGCTGACAACATCGCAAGGGACTACAGCGTCACTGGTGCTTCTGTCTATGCTTCCAGAATACAACAAAAAGGTAAAGTAACAAAAGCAAAGGCAATGAGATACAATGACATAGTGTTGCACTTAACATGCCGCTTCACCAACTTCCGTTGATTAGATTGATTAGGCACTAAAGGCTCTAAATTGCAGTCTGACATGTATTTCCAAAGGATGGTTCTAACTGAGATTGAAAAAATTGCTGCCCAAGCACTCCATACTAAGGGTTCACAGGCGAAGTTTAAAACTTGCAGCCGCAGGTGGTTGCACACGTTGCAGCCATCACAGCCGAAGCCGCTCGAAAAAGTCGCGCCGAACTAGGTCGTCGGCCCCGGCAAAGGCGTTTCCGTTATTGCCTCGTTTGCGCTGCTGTACTCGGAATGCCATTTCTTCGGCTCGCAGTTGTCACACGCACCGAATATCTCAATTCAGCTCGGCGGCATCATTATCAGCATCCACCTGCATTGACACATGCGTTCTCCTTCTCTATAATTTTTTGCCTCCTGTTTGCTTCCTGACGAGTGGGACCTCATCAGGAGGCAAACCACCTCCTTTTTACCTGACCGCGGGAAATGCAAGTGTACTGCTCACAACACGAAATCAATAATATAAATTTAGCGGAGCTTGAAAGGCTGCCGTTCTCTCGGTACGCCGTCACAGCTTGCGCCTGGACACCCGGGCCTACTCTCGAGTCCGGACTGCATCCTTTCTTCGCCTGCCGATCGGCTTCCCTTGAAAGAGAGGGCACGCAAGTGCGCACAGGGTGGAGCCAACTTACCGTTCTTCTCATTACTTTTTTTCGTCTATCTCACATTCTTCCCTTTATCATTCTACATCTCTGTGTAGTGTTGTCGAGTTGACAACCACTTAGAGACGGCACTGTGGTTTGCTATTCTTTCTTTAGAAGTCCCTCGCGTTGAAACTCCTATGCACGTGCTTGGTGGCACCGCTGCGGTGAGATGAACGATGTTGCTGACAGGCTCGCTTGCTTCGGTGTGACGTGAAGAACGACGTAACTGATGCAGCATCCAATGGAGACATTAAGCGTTACTCGTGGCGAATGTTTTTTTTTATCCGTGCCATATACAGCTTTCGCTGTAAAAAAAAGGTGTATACAACTTAACACCAGGAATGAGACCAAGTTATGACGCTGTTAATTTTGTAAAAGAAGATAGCTATTTATTAGCCAAACTTAAGCCAATGGTCCTATCAACTAGCCAGCTCATGCCAACATATGCTAACAGTTATGCGCCTACAGTCAATGCATGCAGATGGGGGTTAAAACTGATAAAGTCTCTTTGCAATCTCGTAAAACAATGCGAAAGTCAAAGCACCGTTCTTGTTCTTTTTTTTTCTCAGTCAGCGCTTCATTTAGGTAAAGATAACATGTCATAGTTCTAGAAGCCAGGAAACAATTGATGATTAGGGACTAATTTTTTTTTCAGGTGAACATTCTCGTGGGCTACGCTACCGTGGCGAACGTCACGCACTTCACCTCTCCTATGAGGTTGCTCATTCCATTCTCGAAGCTAGTGAAGGTACGTACCCTCAACATGACCGGCGTTCCCTCCGCACGTGTAACTTTAACATCATCATTTGCGACAGCTTCGCGAATGGTGCCTCCAGCAAATGCATCGTTTCCCTACAAATACCAGGACACTGTATGTACGTGAACGACTTAATCGGTAGCACCACTTTGCCCGAAAGGCATCAACCGAAGAGCACTCAACGAATCATATCCTACTTGGCGTATGACGTAAAATTTAGGCAATGACGCTACGTTAACCATGCAGCCATGTTTTAAGATATCCGTCCAGGTTCACTCCCCTTATAATCCACCTCGTACCACAAACTAGGGAGACATTATATATGAATAAGAATGCGTTGCCTCTAACTCATTTCTACCAGGTGTTTCTCATAAAATGCGCTAGGTATTACAAAAACAAACGCATATACATGTGCCAAGTTGACTCAGTAGTCTTATAAATCGTTAGCAGTGCGTCACGATACTTATTCTGATTCGCCAAGGCATCAAATTATGAATTATTGGCAAAAGAAGTTTTTAATTTATATCTCTAGCGAAGAATATTGAATGCAAATTTTATAACTCTTGTTTTGGAACGTCAAAATATGTCATCCTGGCTGAGATAACTGCCAATCTGATAAGCTTGGCACATATAACGACTGTTTAACTACATTTCAAATAAAATTACTCAAAGAAAAGCTGAATAGAAAAGTTGTAACGTTTGTGCAGCAACTGCAGCTTACTTCCCTGATTTTCATATTACTGCCGGTCTCATAACTTTCCAGCTTTTTTTTTTAAAGTGCACGAAATATAAATCTGTACTTGGCGCAAGGTAGCTAAAAGACCATGTATGCACTTGCATTGCCAATCATACTCAATTTGGCTCTATCACAAGAGCTACCATTACTTCAGCAATGAACAATCTTGTTGATCTGGTTTCTCAAGGCAAATATCGCTTATTGCGTTCGCAGAAACGCTAGCGTGTGAGGTTATCCGAAAGTTCAATGAAACTCTGTGAATCCACATACATGAAGAATCCACATACATGGGGGATTTGCAGCCAAAGCCTCAAGCTAATAACGTGCTGTTTTCTAGGTCATCGGACGCAGTTGCCACCGGACGCAGTTGCCACCGGACACGTGGCGTCCCCCTTTACCTTGTACCGTGACTGGCAATCACCACTTCATCTGAGGCAATCAGCACCACACCGGCGCTGCCATTGCTTACCGCTTCGACTGCTCATCGCTTGAGGGTGCTTCAAGCACCCTCAGTTCAGCCCCGCCGTAAAAAGGATCGCTCACGCCGACCGCGTGGGGATTTGCAGCCAAAGCCTCAAGCTAATAACGTGCTGTTTTCTAGGTCATCGGACGCAGTTGCCACCGGACGCAGTTGCCACCGGACACGTGGCGTCCCCCTTTACCTTGTACCGTGACTGGCAATCACCACTTCATCTGAGGCAATCAGCACCACACCGGCGCTGCCATTGCTTACCGCTTCGACTGCTCATCGCTTGAGGGTGCTTCAAGCACCCTCAGTTCAGCCCCGCCGTAAAAAGGATCGCTCACGCCGACCGCGTGGGGATTTGCAGCCAAAGCCTCAAGCTAATAACGTGCTGTTTTCTAGGTGAGTGTGTAGCTACTTGCTTGCCCTTGCTGAACTTCTAGCTGGCTGCATATCCCCAATTGCACACTGTCTATGTATGACTAAGTATGGGTATTGATTTGTGCACTTACCGCGCCCGCATCGGCTGTTTCACTCAGCCAAGAAAAAATACGGGATCATGTAATCTTTTGTGGTTCCGTCCGTGTTCATTAGGTCGCCGTCACTTGCTGGGTGGACGCCTAGTGCTTGTGTTTTTTTTCGCTTGCTCATTTGCTCATTTGTGCGGGCGACGTTGAGCTTAATCCAGGTCCTGACAAGGTTGACCAAGTGGTGGCACTGGTAAAGGAATTCACTGCTTCAAATGAACGTTTTCAAAAGGAAGTGACGAACAAGCTAAAAGACATTCACACTACTGTAACAGACCTCAAAAGGCGGCTCTCCAAAATAGAGGAGCGTCTTGAGAGCGTTGACAACTTAAGTGAAAGCGTCAAGGCTGTCGGCTCTGTTGTGCAAGAGTCTCAGGAACAGTTGAAAACCATTGAGCAAAAACAGACCCATCAAGCCAACCTTGTTGTAGATGACCTGAACAATCGAATGAGGCGCAATAATCTCGTGTTCAAGGGTGTTCCTGAGCAAGCCGCTGAAAAATGGAGCGATACAGAAAAACTCATTCATGAATTCGTCACGGTAAACTTGGGAATTCAACCAGGTGAAATTGAGCGAGCCCATCGGGTCGGGCAACGCAAACCCGATCGCACTCGACCTGTTGTTGTCAAATTCCTAAACTTCAAGGACAAAAGCAATATTCTGAAAAATGCGTTCAAGCTGAAAGACCTGGCAACCCCGCGAGTGTGGATCGAGGAGGATTTTTCACCTCGTGTGCAGCTAATTAGAAAAACGCTTCGTGATTTCGCGCGTGCGAAACGACAGAAAAATGAGAAGTATAAGTTGCAGTTTGACAAGCTTATAATGGGCAACGTAATTTTCACCGTCGATTCCTCGAGCAATAAAGTGGTCCCCATCCCGAGACAAGACGCTCCCGCGATTTATGAATGACGCCCCATTGCAACCGAAGTTAAAAAGCTATCTATTATTATAGCTAATTTTAGAAGTATTTTTCGAAAACAAGATCACCTTTGTGCGTTTGTCGAATCCTGCTCGGCAGACATCATAGTGGGAACTGAAACATGGCTGACGAGTGACGTGTGTAACCATGAATTGTCTTTTACTAAAAACTTTATCCTGTTTCGAAAGGACAGAACGGAAACACGAGGAGGTGGTGTTATGATTGCAGTAAAAAAAGAACTTCAAGCGCGTCTGCTTGATACGGGTTCCTGTATTGAAATTTTGTGGGTATTGGTCCAGCTTTCATGTGTAACTTGTGCCGTTGGGGTTTGTTACCGTCCGCCTGACTCAAAAGAAACCTTCGTTAATTGCCTAAACGAATCATTGAGCCTCGTATATGACAGATTTCCTGGCTCTCCTGTGATTCTCGCGGGCGACTTTAACTATCCTGGAATAAACTGGCGGACGGGCACAGCCGATAACGGCGCAAGGAAAGCTGAATGTAAGGACTTCCTTGACGTGATTTCGTCTTACGGTTTAAGCCAAATAGTTTCTATGCCAACACGGGGGGATGCTATCTTGGATCTTGTGCTTACCACCGAACCGTCAAACATGTCTGTTAATGTGTTAGACTGCATCAGTGACCATAATGTCATCCATTGTGAATTCGAGTTAACGCGTAAAGAAAGCGTGCATGAAAAGAAAACAATTTATGATTACGCACGTGCAGATGTTGAAATGATCTATAGCGAACTCTCGTCCTTTTGCGTAGAATTTTTCAACGGCATGCTGCATCGCGACAGCAATGAGAACTGGATGATCGTCTGTCACAAGCTAATCGAACTCAAAGAAAAATACATTCCAAAAATACACATATCTGTGTCTACAGGGAGCGCTTGGTTTACCTCCCACGTGAAGCGATGCATTAACAAGAAGAAGCGCTTTTATTCAAGAGCTAAAACCTTGCAATCTGACGATGCCTGGAAGGCTTATCGCGAACAGTCGCAGTTATGCAAAACCGAAATTGAGGCAGCAAAAGACAAATTTTTCAACCATGACATCTCCAACATGTTAACTGTCAACACAAAAAAATTCTGGAAAGTAATAAACCCCAAGCCGTCGTCTTCATGTTTCATATCGATAATGCAAGGCAACGAGTTCCTCCCGCCTTCTGAAGTCGCTACTGCGTTCAATTCCTTCTTTTGTTCTGTTTTTTCTCGTGAGCTTCCTATTACCGACAATATTCACCTCGGCTCCGTTACCTCCATCATGGAGGACATCGTGATCACTGAAAAGGGAATCGAAGCTGCTATTGATCGTCTTTCTGGCAGCTCTGCTCCTGGTCCAGATGGTATTTGTCCTAAACTGCTAAAGTTAACTAAACCTGTTATTTCTCCCATTTTTGCATGCCTTTTCCAGCAATCGATTCAGTCAGGATGCGTTCCTGACGGATGGAAAGTTTCTAAAATAGTGCCAATTTTTAAATCCGGAGACCCGTCATCTGTCACCAACTACAGACCAATCTCGCTGACCAGTATACCATGTAAATTATTAGAGCATATCATATCATCAGCAATCATGAAGTACCTAACAAAGCACAACCATCTTTTCAGCAACCAGCACGGCTTTCAACAGGGTCGCTCCTGCGAGACGCAGTTATTCGAGCTGGTCTCTGACATTTACGAAGCTGTTAATGACTCATCGCAAATAGATGCCATATTTATCGACTTCGCCAAGGCGTTCGATAAGGTAGCTCATAACCGTTTATTACAAAAACTTCGCTATTTTAATATACATAGTCAGGTTGTGAATTGGATAAGGAATTTCTTAACCGACAGGTACCAATTTGTAACTGCCAATGAATTTTCTTCCTCACGATCACTGGTCAAGTCAGGGGTGCCTCAGGGCTCTGTATTGGGGCCTATTTTATTCCTGTTGTATGTAAATGACATCAGCAATAGCATTTCATCTACAGTTCGATTATTCGCAGATGACTGCGTAATTTATAGACGAATAACTACCACCTCTGATAGTGACGCTTTGCAATCTGACCTTGCGAAAATTGCAGATTGGTGTGAACAGTGGCAAATGGAGATAAATACTTCGAAAACTAAGGCTGTAGCCTTCACTAGAGTGTCTAATCCTACGCTCACTCATTATTTGATAAAGGACTCAGTCATCGCGCGTGCGCATACAATAAAATACTTGGGAGTTCATTTATCTTCTAACATTTCATGGAGTGACCACATCGAAGCAATCTGTAGCAGTGCATGCAAAACTCTTGGTTTTATCAGGCGTAACCTTTATTTGGCAAACAAGTCTACTAAATTATTGGCCTATGCGACGTTGGTTCGCGCAAAACTAGAATATGCATCTTTTATTTGGAACCCGCACCAGTCTTATCTCATCAACAAACTCGAAGCAATTCAAAATAAAGCAACCCGCTTCATTACCAAAGATTATTCACGAACATCAAGCATAACTAACCTAAAAAAATCTCTGAATCTAAGCACCCTAGAGAATAGAAGAATCATAGCACTTCTATCTCATTTCCACAAACTTTATCACTCATCATCATCGTTCCGCGCACGCCACATCACGGCCGCCCATCGTATCTTTCCGCGCCTGGATCACCCCTTTAAAGTACAACCCGTTTTTGCTCGAACAAACTTCTTAAGTAAATCCCCCCTCTTTCTCGCAATATATCACTGGAACAAGCTACCTGCCGACGTCGTTTCTTCCCAAAATCATGAAGATTTCATGAATAAACTTAAAAGTTATTTTAATGAAAGTTAATATTGTTCTTGTGCATATCTGTTTTGTTGTACTTGTCGTCGTTGTTCTTTGTACGCGGTATTTCAATGAACGTGAATTATCCTTTCTTTGCATCCTTTTGTTGTTTTGAACACTGCGAAAATTTTCCTTAGAGTTTTATTGTCCTGTTCTTTTCTTTTTGTTTCTTTTTTAGTAGTACTTTCTTTATTTCCTCCACGTAGCATCTCTGTTCTGTTAAGTAATAATATCTCTACATATGTATAGCGTATGTGTATATTTATATATAATTGTATCAATCGTTTGTATTTGTTATTCAATTTGCACACTGCAATTGTAACAGCTTTATTGTATTACAACTCCCCTATGTAATGCCTACCCAGGCCTTTAGGGTACTTGAATAAAAAAAAAGAACAAAAACTCGATAAGCCAGGTTGTCGGGAGACATTTACATCACAGCAAAATCTATCATGAGATAACTCCTATATCGACGAGTTTTCCTCAATTTGGTGTCATTGAGAAGTGCAGCTGCACATTCAGTGGTGCATTTGCATGTCTGTGCTTTCAAATGTTATACGTTCATTCAGTTTCTGAACCTTTGCTCTGTTTTCATAGAATGGGCTGCTCTTTGAATACTCGTTACAGGCAGTGAACGACTTCTTCACTCACGGTGGGTTCTTGGTCTCGAATGAAAAGCGACAAAAGAAAGTCGCCAAGCTGTGCGATCACCGTTTCCTCCGCAACCTCTGCTACAAGCCACTGGCCTTCCTGTATGGAAAGAATGAGAAACAATACAACAGTGTAAGAGAGAGTTTGAAATTACCATGCATATACAGTAGCGAAAAAGTGGTGGTCGTGTATGTGTGTGGCATGGCGTGCATAAGTTCGTCCGATACTAGAGAGAGCAGGCCCACTACGCGAATGCTTTCGATAAGCAAGCGGTGAATGTAGATTGGTGAGATAACGCGAAGCGCATGAAGTTGCTGTACTTTTCCTTACTTCTTGGTGAGATATAGCTTAAGGTATACATTTACTGAGTAAGATAAAGGTGAACGAGCTTTTTTGCCCTACGTGTCACTTTTTTACCTCCCTCTGCTTTTTTAGCCCAAACATTGTTATTAATAATATATTTGTCATAAAAATATCACCATGCCTCCATACGAGAAGTGAAGGAAACTTAATGACATATAGATCGAGTGAGGCGTAAGACTAGCATAGTTTGAGCAATGCTGCGCTGAATTTTAAAATTACGTTTTTACAGAAAACTTTAAAGTGTCAAGTTATCTTTAAAAACACATTTGTAATATAGAGGCCCTCAGAAGACTTAAATGCGTCAGGTTGGTTCATATCATTTTATGTATTCCAAATTTTTATGAAATTTAAGTTCAAAACACACACACACACACACATACGCACGCACGCACACACACGCACACACACACACACACGTATGATTACAGTATGTGCACGTTAGATAAGCCGATGTGATTGAAATTTATTTCTTCCTCCATGGCACCATACCTTATAACCATCACGTGGTTCTGGCACCTAGCAACCAAGAATTTTTTTCAATATGCTGTGTTGAGACTCCGTGCAGACCAAAGCCAGCAAGAGAGGACAGAGCGAAATACAAACTACCCGGATACATACCACTAGTTAGCGCCCTGCGTATGTGTTACGTTTGTTTCGCTCTGTCTCATCTTGGATGCACAAATGTTTTCCCTTGTGGGGCACTAAAACTGCCGCAGTGCATCCGTACAGACACCTTAAAAGCTCTCAGAGCTCCGGTTTAATCACTCCCAGAGTTCGATTAAGGCTCTTGTAGAAACTCACGGGCTGTATTTGGCTAGGGTGCTTCGCTGATGACGCGAAGGTTGCCGGTTTGGTCCCAGTTGCTGCAGTCGCATGTCGATAGAGTAGAAATGGCAGAGGCTCGTGTACTGTGTGATTTCAATGCATCTTGAGGAACATCGCATGGCCGTAATTCCCGGAGTCTCCCCCTACAGCGTCTCTCATAGTCATATCGTAATTTTGGGATCGAAAACCCCACGTAGTATTAAACTTATGTACTGACGCACGCAGACGAGGGTGCCTGTCTACGTGACCAACTTACCTGTGGGCTCATCCAGCAAGAACGTGCTTCATTATGGCCAGGTAAGTCGACTGCCTCCGCTTATTCACAGTAGTACACACTCCCCGGTGGTAATCGTGTAATTGGCAAGGGGAAAAACTATTGTTCTCGTTTTATTATATTACGTTGTCACAACACCAGAACCAACGCTTTTGCCTGAAGGATATCCCTCAAAGACGACAGAACGCAAAAAAAACTACACGTAAAGGTGGTGTTCTCTGGTTTGCGGAACCAACACGTAGGGGGGTCATCGCTTATGACGCTGCTGCTGTACTTTACGTAAATATTTGTATATAAAAGTGCATCAAATTGTCCTCTAAGCAAGCTAGACATTAATGTAGGATTTTTAGGAGACTTTCGAGCGCAGTTTTATGTGGTGAAACTCCTCAATGTCGAGCCTACTTCGTTGGCGTGTGCAGTAGCCTTGGTGAGGATCATGCTGATGATGATCATGACAATGACGATTATGGACAATGGCTAGCTTCTGCAGTATACGATGTCTCGATATGTTCTACGGTGCAATTCGTATGGCTGCAGACAACCAACAAACACGAGGAGAACGTGCACGGACCTCATTTTTACCAACTTCGGGCAAGATCCGATACCACAAAGCAGTAACAATGAAGGCAAAACAAAATTCGCTACTCAACCCAACTTACCAGTTAGGACCAAGAAACCCTTTATATAGCTGTCGAACGCTTTGTCACCTATTTCCATGTGTGAGTGCACAATGTCAGGGGGTTTTTTCGGTAACAATGAACTATCGCACTGCTTCGCGTACTCACCGAATTTCACTCCGTGGATGTGCCTTGTTTTTTTTTCTTGTAGCGGTGAGTGCTTAAAAGGCTTACCAGAACACGATTGTTATCGAAATGTTGGAATGGTCTGATTTAGCGTTTCATTTAACTGTTCTTCAAACGCGCAGCTGACAGACAGAAAGGGAAAATTGCATGGCTGCTCTTCTTTACCCTCCCTGCCTTGTTTCTGTGCCTGCTGACCCGCAGGTCGCGAGATGGAATCCCGGCTGCGGCGGCTGCATTTCCGATGGAAGCAGAAATGTTGTAGGCCCCGTGTGCTCAGATTTGGGTGCACGTTAAATAACCCCAGGTGGTCAAAATTTCCGGAGCCCTCCACTACGGCGTCTCTCATAATCATATGGTGGTTTTGGGACGTTAAACCCCACATATCAATCAATCAATCAATTGTTTCTGTGCGTGGAGAGAGCAGAAATGGGTTTGTTTTTATTTTGTTTTGTTACAGATGTACACAAAGAAGAATTTTGTTCGATTTGATTACGGGAAGAACAATACAGTGATATATGAACAGGTACGCTCCTTACCTAAATGAACACAATTTTTCATACATTGCCGTCCGTGATCGCAGTCCTCACATACGTTCAACTGTTCCTCGCGAACTTGGGCTTTCTCTTTATTCAAGTTTTTATTTCTCGGCTACTCCTAATAAGTCGGTCCTTTGCAGTCAAGATTACTGTAACATAACCACAATGGCCGATGACGAGGCGCGAGCATTTAAAAATTACCATAGAAGCGACACCGGAGCGAGTGTACTCACAACTAGGGCTGCATATTTGTCTTCGTTTCTTTTCCTCAATCTCTCCTCCTCCTCATTCTCTTACACTCAAACTGGAGCTATTCTTACCGTCGTACTCACGCCTAGAGGAGCCGCGCGAGCACGAGCCGTAAGACTAGCCACATGGCTGCACGGTGGTATCAGTCATAGAGTTTCTTAAATATACACTAGAAAGAACCCTGGCGCTATCGTCTATGGTAGCTGCAATCATGGTGGTTCAGCTAGCATAATAATTGTGGGTAGTACATGAATTTGCCTAGTCTTCATGCGTTACGTTCGTTCTGGCTTCGCGTGACTTCAAGAAAAGGACAAATGTTCAGCAGATATGCTCCCCCACCTTCATCTTTTAGGATCACCCTTTCAAATCTACTCACGAAGTTCAAAATGGTTTGTTCTTTCATTCGAAACAAAACCAAAAGACAGCAATAAATGAAGTCGCTAGTGCGACTCGCCGCCCGTAAGCGCGATGACTATAGGCAAATACATGTCATACCCTTAAATTCCATGGTCGCTGAATGATCGTAGTGCCAGAGTCCTCTCTAGTTAACTTTCGGTAACTATGTTATCAGTGACACCTATTTGTAACAACTCCTGGCTCTGCGCTTGCGCCTTGTGTTTATAGATACATGCCCTACTATTGTGCGCATCCAGTCATTGCTGAGCTTCGTGGATGTCATGACGGTGAGACATGATGGTGTGCTAGCAGGCGAAAGATGTCGCCACTAACCCATGTGGCGAGTCTCACACTGGTGTATAAGTATACGCGATCAGTACCGTTCGGCGCGCGTTGCGGTGTGCGTGCGCTGTCCTGAGGGATCCACATACCATCATCACCACTGTGTCCTTGGTGTGTCATGGGCTGTCTCACATACAATCTCTAAAGTTCAGGGGGAAAGAGAGAGAACAACTTTATTAAAAATAAGTGAACTCTTGTCCGGGTTCACCAATAAATTATTAGGGTAAGCATAATTTTGTCTTATCATACAGTAATGTAAAAAAAGCTGAGCCAAGCTGAGTTTACCCTGCAATATTACAGAATAAATAACTAGTGACGATCCCTGGATCCCTGTCCCAGCACATCTTGTATACCAAATTATGACCGGTGAGAACATGTCACAAGATTCTGCAGGGCGGAAGCGGAAAGGCTAAATTATAGCTGTATAATCGGCCATCATTTTCGTCATTTGAGTTGGATTACTTTTTCTAAAGTGCGCTTGAAAGTTCGTTTGGTATGAACAAAAAATAAATCGTGGCTAGAAACTGCAACGTTCAAGCCAAGGCGAAAAAGGTGCCTTAATTCATTCAATTCATGCAGGTTTCTATGTGCACTTTTCTGTTATTTACGCGTACCACAATTTGCCATACAAACATCTAGTGTACCGAAATGACTATAGGGAAGTATTAGACTCGGCGAATTCCGATAACAAATTTCATTTTGTTTCTCAACTCCATTTTGCGGCTACGCCCTTACCGACATCGGCGCTATCTGGACGTTGGTCTAAGGCCCTCATTCTGGTGAGATCGCGCCGCAGTCTGCCTAGCTGTGACGGTCAGGTGTCAAAACTTTTATAATGGCCGCTTGTACGTCTCCTTACCGACAGAGCCACGGTTTCGTGCGGCCGTGGAAACGTCATGATGCTTTGCACGCGCATGTGAGGAGATGCTCATACCATGTTTGTGATGCCTAAGTGGAGTGGCAATCGAAACTAGCTGTTAAAAGCACACTGTAAATATTTCTTTCGGGGTTTATTCAAGCATAACACTACAGCTTTAAGCTACAACGTCGAAGAGCTCGTTTCCCAGAAATTTCGGTGTCAGCGTCGGCGCTTGCGTAGTTGGTTGTGAGTCATCAAAACATGTGAACTGCCCCGCCGCGGTGATCTTGTGGCTAAGGTACTCGGCTGCTGACCCACAGGTCACGGGATCGAATCCCGGCTGCGGCGGCTGCATTTTCAATGGAGGCGGAAATGTTGTAGGCCCGTGTGCTCAGCTTTGGGCGCACGTTAAAGAACTCCAGGTGGTCAAATTTCCGGAGCCCTTCACTACGGCATCTCTCATAATTATGTGGTGGTTTTGGGACGTTAAAACCCACAAATCAATTAAATCAAAACTAATTAACTGAAACAAGTGGGCACTTTAAAAACCTATTCACTTAAATGCGTTCATACATATTTATTCATTTTCAACAACAGGGCCACCGACAAAGTGTTCAGCTCTGTAGGTTCGCATGTTACCCTTTGGACGCGCAGTGGGCCATTCGCTGAATATTACAGGAATAATTATGGTGCAGTGACCACTTATTAACACTCCTTGCAGCAGGCGTTCAATGATACCTTAAAGTGGCAATTTGCTCTTCATTTGTCTTCTTATGACACGGTTGAGGGACGCACCGATAACCGAAGTAGGATTGCAAGGAGATGGTAATGCCTACAAGCCCCGCCTACGATGTCACAATTTCTTTTTGAGGGCGTAGGCTGTGGAGTGCACCGCTTTTTGCTTGACGTGAAAAACAAACTGAATGTCTTTGGATCAGTACTCTTGAGTCAGAATTCTTTTAAAGTTACATTCCTATTCTTAGGCAGCCCAGCTTTGCATTCCTTGCTGATTACGAAGCTGCATCGTGAGCCGTGGCTTGACACCACGACCTCCTCTATAGACTTACGTCCTGCTCAATGACCTGCCCCGCCTCTATGAAGGCGTATGGGTCGAAAATTGGCGCGTAGGGACCAGGGATACCGCCAGGTGCCGCCACAATTTATCCTCATAGGAGACGACGCACGAACGTCGTGGTGCACTTGTGCGTGCGCGTTCCTTTCAGTGTTTTAGGCGCGAAGCTCCTTATAGCGGCACCCGTTCGTCCCTCGTAGTCGTAGTCGTCGTCGTAGTGTGTAACCAGTCTTACGATTTGACTCCAAGGTGGTGCCGGTGGGAGATTTCTCCTGTGCGTTGTTGAACAATAAAAAAATTCACAGCATGCGCGTTAACTAAAAAGCCGACTTCTTCTGTCTCTCATTCCACATTAGCAGCCATTGGTATGTTCCAGGAGGAAAAGTTACTAGAAGTAGAACTGTTGAAGCCGAATTTTTCTGTCTCTCATTCCCCATTTGCAGCCATTGACATGTTCCAGTAGGAAACATCAGTAAATGTAGAAGTGTAAAGCCGACTTCTGCTGTCTCTCATTCCCAGTAGCAGCTATTGTTTACCGCCAAGGTAGTGGCCTGGTGAAAGTTCTCCTGTGCGTGAATAAACAATAAATAATTTTTGTTCAAAACGCTGTTTATTGATGAAATAAACCAACGAAAGACGCCAGATGTTTTCTAAAAGCAAAACGAAAAGATGCTGATAATTCTAAAGCAAAACAAAAAGAAGACGCCAGCTTCTTAACGAAAGACGCAAGGTAATTTATAAAGCAATGGTTTCATAATCAAAACCATATCGATACAGGTTTGTAGTTGCCGATGCTCGTTGCCGTCGGTGTTTGCTCGTATAAATAAGGATGCCGAAAGGCGGGCGCGCAGGGCAGCAGTGGCGCACGCTCGCAGACAGGACCCTGAAGTGAGAGCACGCGAGGCTGAAGCGCGCCGGGATGCTGCGCGACGTCACCGCCAAGATCGTGCTGTACGGGAATATGAAGGCACATCAGCAAAGCAGCGTCGGCGAGATCCCGCCGTACGTGAACAAGAAGCTGCAGCGGCACGTCAGCGTCGGCAAGATCCTTCCGTACGGGAACGAGAGGCCGAGGCCGCACGTCAACGTCGCGAAGCAGATCTTGAAAACGTTCGACAATAGGAAGCGGCGAGGAAGCGCGCATATCGCCAGGTGAATTGCCGGAAAAACATTTCACGATATTACTTCCAGGAGCTTCGCCCAATTTCATCATCATTCACCTCGTGGATCTGCCGTCAATTTTTTTTCCAGTTTCTAACGCGTGCATCGAGCAATTCACAGATTAAGCACCTCGAAGCAACATTCTAGATGTCAGAAACACCGCGGTGGCTGGCTTCGGGGTTCCCACTTCCACTTACATGCGCTAACCTTCAAAATTAAAAAAAATGGCAGCATATCCACGGAGTGAATGATGGAGAGTGGGGCGAAGCATTCGCCCGACTAATTCATTCTTGCTTCCGTTCGTCCATGCATCCGTCTGTGTGACCGTCCGTGCGTCCATACGCCCGTCTATGCGTGCATCTGTTCGTGCGTCCGCACGTCCATCTGTGCGTCCGTCCTTGCGTTTTTCCATGCATCCATCCGTTAGTGCAGCCATCCGTGAGTCCGTTCGTTCATCTGACTGTGTGTCCGTTCGTCATCTATTCAACACTCAAAGTACTACCATCTCGCATCTTTTTATCATATATTCGCATATGCACCGCCATCCAGCGGACATTGCAAGGACTAAACGAGAGGTGGCACACACACACTTTCTTACGGCTTGCGCTTCGTGTCTACTTCCCAACCTTTAACCAACTCGAGTTCATGGCAAATACTAGTTCACTGTATTCATGGCACTGCGGCCAAACGCTCGCTAAAGCTTTCTAAAACCAAGGAGGTTATACCCAGCGAGTATAGCGTAGCAACCCTTTCCTGTCAGACAGTGCTCAATTTACATGCCAATGGCTGCTAAGGGGGAATGAGAGAAAGGAGAATTCGGCTTTTAGTTAGTGTGCACGCTGCAAATTTTTTATTGTTCAACAACGCACAAAAGAAATCTCTCACCAGCACCACCTTGGAGGTCAAAATGTAAGACTGGTTACACACTAGTACTACGACTACGAGGGTACGAATGGGTACCGCCTTAAGGAGCTTCGCACCTAAATAAACTAGCGAGCGAGCGCACGCACCTTCTGAAAATCAGTTTCACAGCTGCAGCAATGACGGCAAGTTGTGGTGCCATTGCCCTAGCCATCACGTGCTGTGGCACTTTTGAGAACTAAAAAAATGACAAGCTAAAGCAAATATGACGACACGGGAAGCGATGGCACGAGCAGGTCGTAAGTTTATAGAGGAGGTCTTGCTTGACAGGATGTCCTGTTACAATCCAGTTTTTTTTGCGTACGCAGCGCCACTAGCTTGTAAGAGTCAGCCCCTTATTGATATAATGCTCAGAGACTAAGTGGAAACGTCTCATAATATATAAAACGATTTTTTTGTGTTCCTCAGTGACAAGAGCATGGTAAATTTTGATCGACTCCGTAACCTCAGTACGAAGGCTTGCATACTCCCGGTGGCGTGACGCACCGAGTTTAATTGTTGTTAAAACGAGGTGTAAAGAACATGACTTTAATTGAAATCGCGTGACGAATGTTGATTCTGTCATTATATTTGGTGCTCTATTCATTTCTATGATATCGTCTAAGCACTTTTTCTAGCGAGATTTCAGTGCCCTTGTTCTGGTCAGTCTTCAGTCCTAGCTTAAAAACTGCCACCTCTTATGGTTTTCGCAGACAATCCCCCACCATATCCCGTGGAGAAACATTTCTGTTCCCTTCGCTATATATCAGGGAAAGGTGACATCTTCGCTAATCCGCAAGACGTGCACGGACCTTGCCGAACGTCTACGATGCATTCTCGTGGTTAATGAAACCGTGCCGGATCCCAAATTTGGTCATCTCGACTTCATCTACGGCAACCAATGCTACTGATATTCTCCACAAGCGCATGGTAGAGCTCTTCGAGAACTACACCTTGATCAACAAATAACTGTACACATTTAGTCCCGAACTCAGTACAGAATTCTTGTAACACTATAGCCACTTGTTGAAGTAAAGTAAAAACCTTTCATGTCTCATGAGTCAAAAGGCTTGCGAGATTTCGCAAACACTTGAAGAAACTATGAAATACCGTATTTGCGGCTGTAATGCTACAAATGATTAACAATTAAATAATAAAAATAGTCTAACAATCGCCTGATGCATCAGTGAGGAAACACGTGTCTCTCTGCGTACCAAATGTCTCTTAACCTAAGTGTCACAGTTTATTATTGATGGGCGTCATGTGCGTCAGGCCTGGCGGCCTGATAAGCCTAGTGTTGGCGTCGGGCTTAGCGCCAGTGATGTTGGTAAGCACTCTGTTTCATTGTACTGTAAGGGGCCCCTGCACCCACCTTTGAGCATGGTCAGCACACGTGGGTGCTCGGTAGTCGGTCTCTCTTGAGAATACGCACAATACAGAGATTATTATCCCCAAGAATGTGCACTGGCGTCGCTGTGGTCGGGGCGTTGTGACGTCACGAGAAGTACTCGCCTACTCCTCCGTCGCTTGTCTCCTTTTTTGCGCCCGCCGTGTACGGCGGACGAAGACTGGTACAAGAAGACGGCTGAAATAAGACTGTACGAGAAGTAGTAAGTTCTATATCCTTTTAATTCACGACGGAAGATCAACAACTAAATTGAAAGCGACTATAGGTCTAGGGGTAGGTGCGTCGTAGTGGGACTTGCAGGTACATTTTCCTTGTCAACATAGTGCTTTGCGTGCACTGAACTGCATCTCAAAGGCATCGGGCTAGAAGTGAGTGGTTGAGACGTTCTCCGTCAGGTACCTCCACTATCGCAGAAGGTCCACGTTTAACAAATCAATAAACTTTCATTATTACCCTGACAGTTATTTGACTTCGATCTGAAGTAAACTTGAATCCGAAGCCTATATTTCGATTTTTTTACAAAAAAACAGCTTGGTTGAAAATGGGCAGATCTCACGTACAGTGTGAATCGATGATATCCGATGCATGAATTAGGAAAGTTGACAGGTCACTTTAAAATCTGCACAAACGTTTCCAGGTGGAGGAAAATTATACCGTGCATGACTTCCATGTTCTGTTGAAATGTTGGACGTGTCATTCACCTTTGTCATCCGTTTCCGCAATGCAGTACCTAATTTGTTATATGTGGAGCTAGCGAAAC
>WOVY01000444.1:0-24906 GCA_013436015.1 Rhipicephalus annulatus
ACATGAATATACATGTGTCCCATAATCGTTGAGACCCTAAGAACCCCTAAACATGAAATCCTAACCATGAAGACCCTACATGACTAAAAAAAAAAAACCCAAAGGTCTGAGAATTTGTATTTGCAGAAGCAGGGCAGGTTGATTGTTTGAATTCCGTGATTGAAATGACATCCAAAGTGTATAAAGTGGTTTTTACGTGCATTAGCAATCTTGTGTTGTTACAACAAATGGCTTAAAATGAATCTGGATAATAAAAAAAATTTTAATTGCACCTATAGCTGTACTCTGGTGACAGAGGTTTGACTTGTCTTAATTGTAGGTCACCTGGAAATAAATTCCTCCCATGTACCTGTTCTCATTAACAGAAAATCGGACAGGCGTGCAATTGAGGTCTGGCCTCTGCGGTGTGCGCCAAGTATTCTTCCTGCAAGTTATCAATTACCGTAGTTTTTTCTTGTACCATCAGTATAGATTGCTGTTAGGTTTCTTTAAAGCAGGCTTCATTGTATTGGTGTTCTCAGTGTAACAAAGTATGTTTTTATGGCATTGTCCGATAAGTGTGTCTTGACCTTCGCAAAAGAAAGCATGTTTTTTACTCACTAGTTCAGTATAACAGTTTTCTGCTTCCACAAGGGTGGTGAAACAGTAATGTAAAGCTTGCTAGTGCCAGTTGTTTGCTGGTGCCTGCCTTGCCTTTAGCTGACCCTTATTTTAATATTGTGTGCTGCATGACAGCGAGAAGCCATAGAGCAAAGCGTCTTTCTTTGCAGGGACAGGGAAGTCGTGGAGTAATATAGTATCCTCTTTCACTGTTTGAATGTCAAGCTATGACAGGAGCTCTTATTTTTTGTTCCGAATCAATTTGTAAGTATTCATATCATGATTACTCTGATTGTGCTATTGACTAAGTTACATTTGATACTGTTTTATTGTGCCTTAATTGAAGCAATATAAAAGAATCAATAAAGAATGTGTATACTCTGCTAATACTTAATAATGAACAATTCTTTTGTGGTATGCATAATGATGTGCTTCTATTTTGACACTGCCAGAAACTGCGATGCTATTTAATTTTTGTAAGCATTTCGTGTATATTTTTTTCTTCATCTTTTCATCTTCTCTTGCACAGACTGCTTTCTGGCACAATCTTATTTCATGTGACCTATGTGTTGAGTTGTCACACAGTGCTTGTGCAGTATTTTTTTTTTATCAGCTGTGGCAAAATTGAAAGGGTGATGCAAAGATGTCTGGATTTTTAAAGTATGCTGCTACCTTCAAAGTGAATTTGTTTTCTTATATTTTAATGGCTATGTTTAAGCAATCCTATTTAGGACAGTTTCTTATTTTGATCCTAATGTATTAAAAATGATGAGTAGTATTTTCAATCCCTCCTTTACTCATTTGAAAAAAAAAAAATGGGAAGCTCCAGATTCTTATAATATGTGTAAACTCGTCAGAGATGTCACTACTTATAGGTGTTTGTGTCAGGACATTGAGTGTAGTAGTTTCACAAATTGCGTACAAGCATTTTATAATAATGAATGTTTTGATCTCAATAAAGAATTCCTTCTCAGTCCCTCTGATAATGTTCTGTTCAGCTGCTCATTTGTCAGAGTATTTAGTGCTTTTAAACAAAGCCAGTAATGGAAGTGGTGGTGTACTTGAAGCAGGTGAGCATCGAACCAGGGTACCACAGGGGCAAATTCACATTTTTAACCATTTGATAGACAGCACTTTGGAACAGCCAAATAGGCAAGGATGAATTGGATTGAGTCTGCTATTATGAAAAGAAACGGTCAGATTCTAAAGTAGGCCCAAGGTATGAGTGTGATGCATTTTAGACATTAGAAAAGTTTATCACTTCCAGATTTCCATACACGTCGGGAAGTAATTTGTTTTTAAAGCTACACCTAAACCTCAATATGATGAACATGATTCTAACAAAATGTCTTTTATAATGAAGTCAATGAAAACTAGTCTTGCAATATAGTGGTTGGGGAATAAAACTTAATAACGAATTTTCGGATATAACAAGCTTAGTTCTCTCAAGATGCAATTTTGTGTGGATTTGAGTGTAGATTCCTTGCACATCCAGGCTATGGCAGTCGTATTTCCATGGAGTCGAAACGATAAAAGCCCGTCGACTGTACAATGTCAGTGCACTTAAAAAACACCAGATGGTCAAAGTTTTCGGAGTCTTTTACTACGGCATCTGTCAGGACCATTTATTGCTGTTGGGACATTACACCCAAAATATCATTATTAATATTATTATTATTATTATTATAATTGCACTTTAAATGCCTCAGCAAGTGAGTTTCTTATTGCATATTGTTGAGAGACAAATCTCTCAAAGGTAATCGAAATTTCTCAAGTGCCTTTAGGTTATTATAGAGCTGAGCTCTGATGATGTTTAGCAGTTGCATGTTATATAATAACTAGGGACACAGAGATAAATGTCTAATTGAGGTCTGACCGGTGTGCTTGTGCCAAATTTTTGTTTTTTTCTGCAAGTTTGTCAATGTAGAAATGGTTTGTTGTACATTTGATATTAGGTTGCAGTGCTTTTGCCTAGAGCCCCCGTTGTGGCTAAGGTACTCGGCTGCTAGCCCGCAGGTCGCGGGTTGAATCCTGGCTACGGCGGCTGCAATTTCGATAGAGGCAAAAATTCTGTAGGGCCCGTGTTCTAAGATTTGGGTGCATGGTAAAAAACCCCAGGTGGTCGAAATTTCCGGAGCCCTCCACTACGGCGTCGCTCATAGTCATATGGTGGTTTTAGGATGTTAAACCCCAGGCATCCTCATCAGATTTCGCCTAGAGTATATTGCTTATAGTGAAGTCTGTTGCTAATGATAAATTCTTAGAATGTGTTTTTGTTCCCATTTTAGCTATGCCAAAAGATTTCTGCCTGTCATTGTTCATTATCATCAGGCAGAACACTGAAATCGCACCTTATATGCCCACTTTGTAAAGCAGGCCAGCATTTACTAAATGGTTATTCACAGTATTGTATTTAATCAATGATTCTTAGTGTGTCCATGCCCTTTTAGTAATAGGACACCTCACTAGCTTTGGCACAAGGCAGATACATCTGATAAGCTCTGCAAAAAGCTGAAGAAAGTGTCACACTGATCTAGCATCAATAACATTCAGCATCAAATTTTCATTCCGACATCTTTCATATTGTTACGCACAAGGAGGACCAGGACGTATACGGCTGAAGGGGGCCGTTTATTTGGTCGCGAAGAGAAGCGCCGGAGCGGCCAACAGGCTGATGATCGCAGTCTCGTCGTCTTCTTTTTCTTCCTCCAGCTCTTGGGGCAGTCAGCATGTTCACCCATCTTCTTTTTCTTCCAAGGCATGCGTAACATTCCTCCCCTCGCAGACGAAGCCCGCCGGGCGAGGTAACCGATTCACCTTGGTGTGTACAACTTTAGTCGAGCGACATGGACTACTTGGGTTTTAGCGGCTCTTCTACCACTTCTCGTGAGGCGAGCTATTGTGTATGTGACTTCCGTGACTTTGTCGAGAACGACAAACGGTCCGTCGTACGTGGCCAAGAACTTTCGGCATAACCCGCGTCTTCGTACCGGAGTCCACAGCCACACTAAGTCGCCTGGGTGGTAAGTTACAGGCCGGTGGCGGACGTCATAGCGTACCTTCGATTTTTCCTGTGATGCCAAAGTGCGTAGACGAGCAATACGACGCGCTTCTTCTGCAAGGCAGAGGATTTCGGTGACTGAGAGGTTCTCGTGCGCCGAGAATGGCAAAACTGTGTCGAGTGTGTACCGTGGCGGTCGTGCGTACATCAAGAAAAAGGGGCTATAGCCTGTTGTCTCGTGCTTAGCGGTATTGAACGCGTACGTTATAAATGGTAACACGTCATCCCAGTTCTTGTGGTCGGATGCCACATACATAGAGAGCATGTTTACAATTGTTCGGTTGGTACGCTCCGTGAGCCCATTTGTTTGCGGATGGTATGGCGACGAGTGACGAAGGCGGGACTCACTCAATCGAAGCAGCTCTTCTACTATGTCTGCCGTAAATTGTCGCCCACGATCACTGATGATCACCTGAGGTGGGCCATGTCGGAGGATAACGTGCTGCAGCAGGAACACAGAGACGTCGCTGGCAGTTGCGGTTGGTATGGCCGCCGTCTCGCAGTAGCGCGTGAGGTAATCGACACATACAATTATCCAGCGATTTCCCTTAGCCGACTTTGGAAAAGGGCCCATGAGGTCAATGCCCACCTGTTGGAAAGGTGTGCTTGGAGGTGGCAAGGGCTGTAGAAAACCAGCCGGAGCAGTAGACGGGTGTTTGTGGCGTTGACACTGTGTGCAGCTGGCCACATACGCCTCGACTGACTGTCGCATTCGTGGCCAATAAAAGCGTTCCTTAGCACGGTAAAGCGTCCGCGCAGAACCTAAATGTCCAGACGTAGGATCATCGTGCATCACACCTAAAATCGCTGTCCGAAGGGTTTCTGGCACTACCAGGAGGAAACGTGCACCAGTGCTGGAAAAGTTCTTCTTATATAGGAGTCCGTTGCGTACACAGAAATGGCATGCCGTAGGAGCTGTGCAAAGCGATGATAGCCTGGTGTCCTTTCGCTGTTCATCTTTGAAAGTACTGAGGTCGGGAAACTTCGGTGACACAGAAGCTACGAGGTGATCGAGGTCATCGGCGTCACACTCTGTAGTGCTCAGTGGCATGCGCGAAAGGCAATCTGCGTCGGCGTGTCGTCGACCACTTTTGTACGAGACTATGAAGTTATACTCTTGGAGCCGAAGTGCCCAGCGCGCTAGACGGCCGCAAGGATCCCGAAGGTTGACGAGCCAACACAATGAGTGGTGGTCGGTGACAACTGTAAAAGGGCGTCCGTATAAGTAAGACCGAAACCGCTGAATCGCAAATACTACCGCGAGGCATTCTTGTTCTGTTACAGTGTAATTCTGTTCGGGCCTACTCAAGGAGCGACTTGCGTATGCAATCACGTGCTCGCGGTTACCATAGCGTTGAACTAGGACGGCACCAATTCCTACGCCGCTGGCATCTGTGTGCAGTTCGGTTGGAGCTGATGGGTTGAAGTGTTGAAGAACAGGCCGCGACGTCAGGAGGAACTTCAGTTGACGAAAAGAGGAGTCGCACTCCTGAGTCCACTCGAAGGGAGTATTCTTCCGTAGCAAACATGTCAGCGGATACGCGACATCGGCAAATTTGGGTATAAAGCGGCGAAAATAGGAGCAAAGCCCCAAAAAACTGCGGAGCTCCTTCACAGAGCGCGGCACATTGAATGCTTCAACGGCTGCTGTCTTTTGGGGATCTGGACGGATGCCCTCCTGATCGACTAGGTGCCCGAGAACAAGGGTTTGTCGGTCTCCGAAGTGGCATTTCTTTGAGTTAAGAACAAGGCCAGCGTTTCTTATGCAAGTCAGTACAGTATCAAGACGTGAATTGTGTTCGCTGAAGGTGCGGCCAAAGATGACGACGTCGTCGAGATAGCACATGCAAATGCTCCACTTCAAGCCACGAAGAACAGTGTCCATAAATCGCTCGAAGGTCGCCGGCGCGTTGCACAGTCCAAATGGCATCACGTTGAATTCAAAAAGGCCGTCAGGTGTTACAAAGGCTGTCTTTTCTTTATGTTCAGGATGCATGGGAATTTGCCAGTAGCCCGATCTTAAGTCTACAGAGGAAAAGTAAGAGGCCGAATGCAGACAGTCTATGGCATCATCAATACGTGGAAGTGGGTACACGTCTTTTTTTGTTACAGCATTCAATCGGCGATAATCGACGCAAAATCTCCAGGATCCGTCTTTCTTTTTAACGAGAATTACTGGAGCTGCCCATGGACTTACTGACTCTTGAATGATACCGTTTTCAATCATTTCGTTCACCTGCTCATTAATAATCCGCCGCTCGGATGGCGAAACACGGTATGGCTTTTGTCTAATCGGATTGGCCAAACCCGTGTTGATAGTGTGACATGTTCGAGAAGCAGGGATTAGGGGCGCTTTGTCTTTCTGCGCAAAGTCGAATGCAGAGACGTGCTTCGAAAGTACATTGACCAATGTTCGGCGTTCACTTGTGCTCAGCGACTTATTCACCATTGGCAGAAGAGCCGTTTCGAAACTGTGACTACGATGCTCTTCCGGCGCATCTCTAAGCTCGGTCACCAGCAAGGCCTCGTGTTGTCCACTCACGACGGCTAACTTTAGACCATCTGGTAACATCACGGGTTCTGTAGAGCAATTGACAGTCCATAAACCAGCGCGTCCACGTCTGATCGACACCACACAATGTGGGATCAACACATTCTTTTTCATGCAGTTGGTGTACACTGGTTCTACGTTGGCATCAAAGCTGGCGGAATAGCTGTCGCTGCAACCAACAGGTACACGAACGGTTGATAACGGTGGTATGATAGTGTCGCCACAGACACACAATGCCGTCTCACCATCCACAGGGTTTTCCAAGAGTGCTGGCGGAACGTGATCACTCAAGACTATTGTTCCTGTGCGGCAGTCGACAGTCGCACCACACTCCCTCAAAAAGTCCATACCCAAAATAACATCATGTGTCGCCTGCGGAATAATCACGAACTCCGTTGGGATAACACGGCCTCCGAGAAATACGTTAGCTTGACACACACCAACAGGATGCAGTGCCTCCCCACTCACTCCGCAAAACTTCGCAGCTTGATTCCACCTAAATAATACCTTCCGCCCCAAGGTATCTTTAAAACACGCACTCATGACCGAAATGGTTGCCCCCGTATCCACCAAAGCCATCACAGGCACACCGTCAACAAAAACACGTACTTTGTTCTTGAGCATCAACACAGGAGGTATTTCTGATGTTAGCACGTCTCCGGCGACCTCACCTCCATCGGCCGCGCTTGCTAGTTTTCCTGTGGCAGAGGAGACGTGTTGCGGCGCCGTGGTGAAGGAGAACGGGGAACACGAGGCGGTGGAGGCGTCAAGCTCCTGTCAGATGTAGGGGAGTGGTTCCGGAAGCTGCGTGTCCAGTAGTCGTCGCGAGGCAGCAGGTGTGTTGCATTAGGGTCATCGTACGGTCGATCAGACGATCGTGTGAAGTGTTGTGGTGGGCCATAGCACGTTGCTCGCGGGTCATCTCGAAGTCGTTCGGAAGGCCGTGCAAAGTTTGGTGGGTAGCCATACCGTGGGGCTACACGTCGACGGTTGCAAAATCGCGAAATATGTCCTGGTACACCACAGGAGTAGCAAACTGGGAGAGGCCGAAACTCTCTTTGTTCGTCGATGAATCGAACATCGTCTTCTCTGGCGGAGTGGGTCGGTTCGTTCCGTATATCATAGGGATAGACTGGGCGTCGTGAAGAAGGCGGACGCTGGGGGCGTCGGTCATGGCGAGGAGCTGGCAACCGTGGTGCTCTTCTTGGCTGTGGGGGTGCGCTATACTCAACAGCTGCTGCACTAACCATCGATTGCCAAGGGGTCGTAGAAGGCGGCGGCGCAGTCACAGCCTCACGTGGCACATATACCGAATGTTGGTCGTTTACAGAATGGTGATCAACTGCTGAATGCGTCTGTTCTCTATAGCGAAAAAGTTCTTCGCGAACAATCTCTCGAATCGTCGAGGACAGGTCTGGGCAGGTGCTCGTGTCGATGCTGGCAACCGTTGTAACATTTGTGAGCCGGCCGAACTTTGGAGCAATCCTGCGCATTTTCAGCTGTTCGAAAGTTCGGCAATGCCGAATCACGTCGGACACCGAGCTCAGGTGCTCTTTTCCGATTAGAAAATTATATACATCTTCGGCTATGCCTTTCAGCAAATGCCCCTACTTTGTCGTCTTCTGACATCTGATCATTGACCACCTTGCAGAGCTTCAGCACATCCTCTATATACGTGGTACATGTCTCACCTGGAAGCTGCGCGCGTTGAGACAATGTCTGCTCTGCCCGCTTCCTTTTGACGCTCGAGTCGCCGAAACACGCTTTCAGCTCTGCAACAAAAACGTCCCACGTCGTCAGTGTGTCCTCGTGGTTTTCATACCACACGAGCGCAGTATCCGTAAGGCAGAAGACCGCATTGCTTAGCTGAGCGGCGGCATCCCAGCCGTTGGACTTGCTGACTCGCTTGTACTGGACGAGCCACGCGTCGACATCCTCTCCCGATTTTCCTCCAAAGGTTGGCGGGACTCGGTAGTAGGGCACGGAACCCATTGGAGTTGGCCTTGAAGCGTTAGATGGGTGATCTTGGGCCATTACGATCGGTGCAGGCGGGAGTCCGGCAAGGCGGCGGCTGCGGCGTAGTCCAGGTAGTGAAGCTCCCGTCGTTGGGCTTGTCTTACCCAGCACGCTTCCACCAATCTGTTACGCACAAGGAGGACCAGGACGTATACGGCTGAAGGGGGCCGTTTATTTTGGTCGCGAAGAGAAGCGCCGGAGCGGCCAACAGGCTGATGATCGCAGTCTCGTCGTCTTCTTTTTCTTCCTCCAGCTCTTGGGGCAGTCAGCATGTTCACCCATCTTCTTTTTCTTCCAAGGCATGCGTAACAATATCAATAACCTATATCCTCGGTTTTACCAAGCCGTTGCTGCGCGGTTTAGTTGGCCAGTGATGATGAAACAAATACTTTAGTTGGCCTTATGGCGCGTTCACACCGTGCACGCAAGCGGGCTAGCGGATTTTCGAAACGGGGAGGCAGCGAGCGCGCGCGGCTGTTCAGACCGATTGCGATGCCTTCTCCCCACTCTGCCGCGGGCACGAGGCATTCCATCAATCCACGGTGAACGTGTTGCCATCTCGCGGCACTACGCGATACTGCGCTCGCGCATCGGGCGCTGATAGGCTGTGGCCAAAGCGGCCGCGGATTTTCCGGTTTTGCGGATAATCCGCGTACGCTTTCCGGATCTGCGCTCAGTGCGAACGTGCCTTTACAATGATAAAAAACAAAAACTTCGCATTCTGATTACTTTCTTTAAGCATTCATATACAGTTAAACCTGTTTACGATAAACTTCCATATAATGAATTCCTCGATGTAACGAAGTTTTCCCGTTTCTCGCCGTTAGTCTGTAGATGCTTATGTATTTCTGACCTCTGTGTAACTAAGTAGCAGCGGGAGACAACCTTGATATAACGAATTTTTCCCTCGGCCAATCGGAAGTTTCGCCCCGGGTTTCGTCGTTTTGATACAAGCATGCATCTCTTGCGGGTGCGCGAAGTGGTGGCGGCGTACAACCAGGTGAGAGCAAGCGCGAGGCGGGCACAGGTGGGCCTGCACCCCACGACTCGACGTTGCCACCACGGGCGCATGCGCAAATGTGCCCCCCTCCAGACAAAAAAAAAACTACTTTCGCCTTGTCAGTGCCAATGCTTTTGTGTCATATACGTAGGGCCACGCTGCATATGAACGTTGCTTTACCGAGTAGCTTTCCGCGGTTTCCGCGCATGGTCATCGGCAGCATTTTCTCGTGGGGTGTTCAAAGCAATGTTGCATCGCGGCTTTGGAAGGGGGACTGGGTGCGAGCAAGTGCTAGGGAGGCTTGAGGGGGCAAGTGCCCCTTTTGCACCACCCTACCGATGCCCGCGTTTTTTGGCCGCATTTTTTCCTTTTTGTTTTCAACGCCTTGCGCGCGGGCTTTCACTGCGCGCGCTTGGCCAACGCCTCCTAAAAAATTTATGCCTGGAACGTGAGCCGCGAATGCGCTGCTCTACCCTCTGATATTACCCTCCTCCTTCGGTACGAAAGCGAGCGTCTCTGAATGTCGCTCCCTGCGAACACAGCAATGCTCTCACAGTTGCCTTCGAGCAGCAGTGATGTCACGTGACTGAGCGGGTACTGAGGCGAGCGCTCTCATGCGGCGGCCAGTCGCCACACAAGGCAGGAAGCATGGCCTCCGGGATCGAGTGCTGACAGGAGGTTCCCAATTGAAAAGAGCAACGTTCCAGGCATATATTTTTCTAGGAGGCGTTGGCTTGGAGTGGCCCCTAATGCAACGACGTTCTGCTTTTCTTTTTTAAGGTGAAGCTCCTTAAGGCGGCACCCTTTGATCCCTCGTCGTAGTGCATAAGCAATCTTACTTTTTGACCTGCAAGGTGGTGCCAGTGGGAGATTTCTCCTGTGCATTGTTGAACAATTAAAAATTCACAGTATGCGTGTTAACTAAAAGTTAAATGCATCTGTTTCCCATTACCCATTAGCAGCCATTGGCACGTACATTGAGCGCTATCTGACAAGAAAGGGTTGCTCCGTTATACTCGCTGGGCGTAACCTCCTTGGGTTCAGAAAGGTTTAGCGAGCCATATATTCATCATATTGCCGCACGTTGTTGGGCACCTGCTGAAGTCTTGCGCCGCTTCCTGCTCCTATGAATTCTGCCAGACCATCTGACAAGCCAAATGCGCCAAGCTATAAACGCGCCATGCAACGCTGCCTGCACGTGTCACGATACTGCGTGGTTTTCCAGTCAATGCACCGTGCCCGCGGAATGGTGAACGGCCCTACGAAATTGAAGAGTACTTGTCTTCACGCTATTCACCTCAATACACGCAACAATGGGAGTCACGTTCAACAGCATCGATGCGCTATCGGTCACCGAGTCCTCGTCCGTCATCAAATCTCCGAAGACCACGCTCACCTAGCCCGCGGCAGGAAAACTAGAGCCAGCGACCTCTGGAGGTGAGGCCGCTGATATGCTGACAACTGAAGACCCTCCATTGTTAGCCCGACAGAATGGCCGCAGTTACGCAACGACGGACAAGTGCAGTAGTAGCGACGTTACTTCCGAGATATTAGTCACGATAGACAACGTCGAGGCCATTGCGCTAATAGACACTGGTGCAGACTATTTCGTTGTCAGTCATGCTCTCGCAAAAAAGCTGAAGAAAGTGATAACTGAATGGACCGGACCTCAGATACGTACCGCTGGAGGGCACTTAGTTAGTCCCGTGAGGTCATGCACCGCAAGGATAGGAATAAGAGGATTCGTGTATGTCGGCAGCTTTATAGTGCTTCCTGAATGCTCCCGTGAACTGATTATAGGCATGGACTTCTTGCAAACAAACAATGCAGTGATCGACTTGCAAGAGTCTCAGGTTTCGTTTTCTACAGAGAATGCCGTCGCCATCTGTCATGCGGAGAAACCAATCGTTCTTCTTCTCCGCATTGTGAACGAAGACGTAACCGTGCCGCCACGTTCCAGTGTGACCGTTCTTGTGAGGAATGAAGTTCTCCGTGACTGTGATGGATTAGCGGACGGAAACATCGGACTGCTACTAGAAAAAGGACTATGCGTGGCAAGAGGCCTGGTGAGCCTTCGTGATGGATGTGCGTATGTCCTATTAACGAACTTTGGAAATGAGCTGCAGCATATTTCGAAAGGAACATCCGTAGCATCGCTGTATGAGTATGTGCAAGTCTCAGATGTTTGCACTCTTGATAAAGCTTCAGAGACAGTAAATAACGTACTACAATCAGTAGACATTGACAGAGAGTTCTCGTCATCTCAGAAACAACAAATTACTGACCTCATCAGAGAGCTCGCCGAGTGCTTCTCGACCTCGTCGAAAGTTGGACGTACTCCCGTCGCAAAACACCGCATTGTGGTCGAAGAACACGTGAGACCTGGGCATCAGCGCCCATACCGAGTAGCGCCAAAAGAAAGGGAAGCCACCAAAAACCAAGTGCAGGAAATGCTCAACGATGGTGTAATCCAGCTACTCAACAGACCGTGAGCATCGCCGGTAGGGCTAGTCAAAAAGAAAGACAACACTCTGCGATTTTGCGTTGACTACAGAAAGCTGAACCAAGTTACAAAGCGTGATGTTTACCCACTTCCGTGGATCGATGATGCCCTGGATAAGTTACGCAATGCTCACTTCTTTTCATCATTAGACTTAAAAGTGGATATTGGCAGATCGAGGTCGATGAACGAGATCGCGAGAAGACGGCGTTTGTGACCCCAGACGGACTTTACGAGTTCAGAGTGCTCCCTTTCGGTTTTTGCTCTGCTCCTGCTACCTTCCAGAGGATGATGGACACTGTGCTCTCCGGACTGAAATGGCAATTGTGTCTCGTCTACCTCGAGGATGTAGTGGTTTTTTCCTTCTACCTTCGAGCAGCACATCCACCGACTGAGAACGGTACTGGATCCTATTCGCGTCGCAGCACTGACCATCAAACCGGAAAAGTGTCACTTTGGATTTCGTCAGCTTCAGTTCCTCGGGCACATAGTTAGTGCGGAAGGCGTCCGTCCGGACCCGGAAAAGATTGCAGCAATAGAAAATTTTCCGAAACCGCAAGACAAAAAGGCTGTCAGACGATTCCTGGGACTATGTGCCTACTACAGACGCTTTGTTGAAAACTTTGCTAAGGTCGCTGAGCCTTTTACACGGCTAACGAAAGAAAGTGTAGCACTCTCTTGGCGGGAACAACAAGAAGCGGCTTTCTCAGAGTTGCGATGCCGTTTGCACTCTCCTCCAATACTTGCCCATTTTGATGAAGAGGCCGATACAGACATACATACCGACACGAGTAACGCTTGGTCTGGGTGCCATCCTCGTTCAGTGGCAGAATGGAGAAGAAAAGGTCATCGCTTACGCAAGCCGTGCTCAATCGAATGCTGAGTCCAATTACTCAGCGACAGAGAAAGAGTGTCTCGCAGTTATATGAACCATCAGCAAGTTTCGCCCATACCTCTACGGGAGACCGTTTCGAGCAATCAGTGATCACCATTCATTGTGTTGGCTGGCAAATATCAAGGACCCTTCCGGAAGAGTTGCTAGATGGAGCCTGCGTCTGCAGGAACATGACATCACTGTGGTCTACAAGTTCGGTCTCAAGCTCAATGACGCGGATTGCCTGTCTCGCGCACCTGTTGAGTCTCCATCATCTGGCCAAGAACAAGACATTCCATTTCTCGGAGTTCTGAATGTGTCGGAAATGGCTCGTCTTCAGCGAATGGACCCGGAACTACGCCCGCTCATCCAATACTTGGAGGGTCACCAAATTAAGGTACCACGAGTTTTTGCCTGTGGATTAACATCCTATGTCCTCCGGAACGACATCTATACAAGCGCAACTTCGGAAACAGCGGTGAGACATTTCTGCTTCTTGCACCATCATCACTGCGAGCAGAAATCTTAGAAGCGTGTCATGACGACCCATCAGCTGGCCATATGGGTGGTAGTCGCACTTTGGCCAGAATTCGCCGGAAATATTATTGGCCAAAATTAAGGGATTCGGTGCACCATTATGTCAAGTCATGCCGGGATTGCCAAAGACGCAAAATACCACCTTCAAAACCAGCGGGTCTGTTGTAACCGATAGAGCCACCAAAAGGGCCCTTTCAGCAAGTGGGAATGGATTTGCTTTGTCCATTTCTTCTGTCTTAATCGGGAAAGCGCTGAATTGTTGTAGCAACAGACTACATGACTCGATATGCTGAGACATCACCTCTCGCAAAAGGAACGGCAAACGAAGTAGCCCAGTTTTTCGTCACTCAGATTGTACTACGACATGGCGCACCGCAGGTTGTCATTACAGACAAAAGAACAGCATTTACTGCCCGTTTGATGCAGTCTGTTATGAAGCTCACCCACACCGACCATAGAAGGACTACAGCATACCATCCGCAAACAAACGGATCAACCGAAAGACTCAACAGAACTCTCGCCGACATGATCTCGATGTATGTGGATGTTGAGCACCAGACATGGGACAGTATTTTGCCTTATGCTACATTTGCGTACAATACCGCAACCAAGAAACGACACACTTCACGCCATTTCAACTTGTTTATGGTCGGGCGGTCACAACGACCTTAGACGCGATGTTACCTGTCAATGATTCGAATGAGAGTGACCCGCACATCGGCGACTTCATAGAAAGGGCAGAAGAGGCACAGCAATTGGCAAGACATTGTATCATTTTACAACAAAGCTCCGACGCAAGTCGCTATAATCTCAAGCGGAGAGACGTACAGTACAACCCCGGAGACAAAGTGTGGGTGTGGCCGCTTGTATGCGCACCTGGCCTATCGGAAAAACTGATGCGGCGCTATTTCGGCCCTTACAAAGTACTTCGCCGGTTAAGCACGCTAAACTACGAAGTAAATCCTGAAGGCCAAGTGTGCTCAACCCGGCGCAGGAATCACCCAGAAGTCGTACATGTAGTATGAATGAAACCGTGCTACGAAAGGCACTAAACGAGACAACTGATAAATGTGCTCAAGCATCACATCAATACTGCTGTACAAAACTGTTCGACTTCAGCGTACGCATCGGGACAATTCGTTTCGGGAGGGGTACTAATGCCGCATGTTGTTGTGCACCTACTGAAGTCTTGCGCCGCTTCCTGCTCCTATGAATTCTGCCAGACCATCTGACAAGCCAAACGCGCCAAGCTATAAACGTGCCATGCAACGCTGGGTGCACGTGTCACGACACCACGCGCTGGAAAAAGAAGGCTGGCGGTTTTTCGAAGGAGCGGCACGTGGCGAGACGCAAAAAGAAGAGGTTGACGAGGATTTCTCTAGCGAGCTCAATATCTTGTGTATTTAGTTGACGACACAAGTTCGCCATAAATAAATAGCTGTTTTAGCTTCCGGCATTGTATTTGTTCGTTACAATATATTCCCCATATAGAAGCACCGCTATCCAGCGGACATTCCAAGGACTGAACGAGAGGTGGCACACGTACACTTTCTTACGGCTTGAGCTTCGGGTCTACTTCCCACTTTTAACCACCTCGAGTTCATGGTATATACTAGTTCGCTGTATTCATGGTACTGCGGCCCCAACGCTAGCTAAACCTTTCTAAAACCAAGGAGGTTAGGCCCAGCGAGTATAATGTAGCTACCCTTTCTTGTCAGATAGTGCTCAATGTACATGCCTATAAATGCTAATGGGGATCGCAGCGTGCGCGTCAACTAAAAGCCGAATGCTTCTGTCTCTCTTCCCCTATTATCAGCCATTGGCATGTACATTGAGCACTATTTTTTATTGTTCAACAACGCACAGAAGAAATCTCTCAGCTGCACCGCTTTGGAAGTCAAAGTGTTATTTATTTATTTATTTTATTTACAGATACTGCAATCACCATTTGGTGATTTTAGCAGGGTGGTACATGAAGTTAATCATGAACAAATGGCAAGTTCAATGACATATAATATATACAGGTTATACAATGTGTATAGAGCAAATACAAACTTCAACTGGCAATAACATACAATAAAAAATAGAAGACTACAATTATACAAGCATGTACAGTGGTATGTAATGCGATTTAAAAATTCAACTGGTTAGTGCACTTTCTAATTCCGAGGAAAACAATGCCAATGAGGGTGCTGAAACAATTGCATTAGTTAGTTTGTTCCACTCGACTATGGTGCGAGGAAAAAATGAATACTTAAAGCAATTATTGCGTGTGGGAAAGGGGGTTATGGTGAGGTCATGTCTCTGCCTGGTAGAGTAGCCAGAAGAAAAAGAAAAAAATATCGGCTATGTCTACTTGATGTTGGCTGTTAATTAGTTGGTACAGAAACTTAAGCCTTGAGTTACGGTATCTTAATGATAAAGGTGAAAGTTGAGCTCTGCTTAATAGGGCAGTAACAGAAGTCCTCGAAAAATTATTGTAGACAAAACGAACTGCTCTTTTTTGCACTTTTTCTAATTTGTTAATGTTAGTCTTAGTAAAATGATCCCATATAATAGCGGCGTAATCTAATATTGGTAAAACAATTGACTTGTACGCTAAAAGGCGGACAGAAGGAGTGGATAGTTTGAGAGCACGACATAGAAAAAACAGTTTGTAAGTTGCATTGGCCGTTACATGTGTAATGTGTTTGTTCCAGCAGAGATCATTCGATATGAAAAGCCCCAAGTACTTATAATTAGTGACTTCAGTCAAAAAGGTGTTGTTAGTATTGTATCTGAAATGCAAAGGTTTTTTCATGTGTGTAATTCGCATAAAAACAGTTTTATCAAAGTTAATGACCATCTGCCATTCCTCGCACCAGGAGGCTACTTTTTGAAATGCCTGATTTAACAGAAGTTGGTCGGATGTGCTATGAACCTCAGAGTACAAAACACAGTCATCTGTGTAAAGTTTCACTTTAACAGGAATTTGTTCTACAATATCATTAATGAACAAAAGAAACAGTAGAGGCCCTAGAACTGAGCCCTGGGGAACGCCAGAACCAACCATTACATATTTTGAGTTGCAATCGCGAAAGAAAACAAGTTGTTGTCGTTTAGTTAGGTAGAAAGAGAGCCAGCCCATTAACTTTTGTTTTTAAGTATTTTCTCTAATTTAAAAAGTAATTTTTTGTGGGAAACCTCATCGAAGGCTTTGGCGAAGTCCATAAAAATTGCATCTAATTGTTTGCCATGATTAATACTTTTCGCAAAGTCATGAACGGTTTCAACTAGCTGAGTGCAGGTTGAAAACCTTTTCTAAATCTGTGCCTGATGTCTAGTTAAGAAATTGTGTTTGTTGAGAAACTCTACGATATGATTGTGTATTATATGTTCTAATATTTTGCAACATGTTGAAGTTAATGAAATTGGTCTGTAGTTACTGACCTGGTTTTTTGTTTCCCTTTTTGTGTAATGGTTTAATTCGGGCAGTTATCCAATCATGCGGTAGTTCACCATCGAGTAATGATTTACAGAACAGCACGTACAAATACTTTGATGTCCATTCTGCATACCTTTTTAAAAAGTCATTGGGTATGCAATCGGGGCCAGGTGATTTTTTCGTGTCTAGTTTTAGTAACATGTTTAAGATACCCTTTTCCGAGATAACAACATCAGACATGGGAGGTAAGGAGACATCAAAAGTTGGCAAGGTACCATTGTCTTCAGTGTAAACAGATCTGAAGTGTTCATTAAAAAGTTTATACTTGTTATACACTACAACGGCTACGAGGGACGAATGAGTGCCGCTTTAAGGAGCTTCGCACCTAAAATGCTAGACAAACGGTCGTAACACAAACACTACAAATGCATTTCAAACGCATTCTTTGAGGCGGTGGCAAGTCACGTTCAAGTCAAGGAGGTGGGGGCTCCGGTTGCTAGGGGCGCGCGAGCCCGCAGCTGTTGCTATGGGAGAGGGTGTTGGACAGATCCCGACGGACGCCTGACAATGACTAAGAATGCATTCGCATTTAAAAAGTATGTCACTGAGTTACAAAACTGCTAAAAAATGTAGCTGATTGTAAGCGAATTGTTGTGCAAGTTTAGCTGATACCAGTGAAAGCTTCTGTAAGTGTAGGATGAGTGTTGAGGCTGGCTTTAACAGCAGTATCTGTGGTTTTAAATACGCTTTCATTATTACTACAGAATATCCAAGAAGTGTAGTTGAACATGCGTCAGATATTGTTTGCTTGTTTGCCCTATTGTATATTTCATAATGTTTTTGAGTTAGTTAAGTCACTGGATTGAGAGATGGTTTTGGTCTGCTGCAGTTGATTGGTTATATTGAAACAAGCTGAATGAGATATTTTTTGTACCTGCTGTAGTTTTCTGATTCTGATTCTTTATTTCAGTATTCATTTACAACAAATACTAGGACAGGAGCAAAAAGCCGCTATCATAGCGGCTTGACGAAGGCCCCTGCCCCTACAGAATTTGGCAGGAGACAACACACGTACTCAAAAACTGATATGCATCGATATGCAGATTATCATTCGAGAAAAAAATAAACTAATAAAACATTAAAATTTGTGTTGCAAATTGACAGCACAACAAAAAGTTTCCTTTTTTCCTTACACAGAAGACACTTTTTTTTAGTGAACAGTTCCCAACGTTCACCAAACACAGTCGTAGAAAATATGCATCATGGTGAAATCACACAGATTTTCAAGAACATAAGAGCATGTAGGAAGGCTTTCACACACATCACAAACATAAAAGATATACCATACCTAAGAAACAAGAAAGGAAAAGCAAGCACATATGTGGCATAAAATTACATAAAGCCGCACGGCTAAGAAAATTTTGCTCTAACATTCGACGTAAAGTAGTATTTAAATTAATGCTTTCCCCCTCAAGATCGTTAAGCAGTAATGATATACGGTACAGTAGCCGATCTCTTCCATGATTGGTTCGCGAAAAGGGGACAGCCCAAGTTTCACGCTCTCTGATGTCATAATTGAGTTGATGGGGTTTGTTTAACTTACAAAGATGAATTAAATGCACCATGGCCTCGTTTAACGCTTTCTTTATACTTCATGGCAAGGTATAAACTCATAATGGTAACGAAATGGGGGAGCATTAAACTGAGCAAATAATGGATTTGTATGGCTGTCATAAAGAACACACGCAACATGCCGTAATGCCTTTTTTTGTAGCATAAATAATGTCCTGCAATTCTTCTTTGACGTAGTTCCCCATACTAAATAACGATAATTGGCATGAGAGATAAATATTGTATTATACAACAGTAGCCGTATTTTTGATGGAAGAAAATCCCGAAGCCTAAACAATGCTCCGCATGCTTTCTGGATCTTCTCAGGTCTTACCTGATGGACATACTAATGTTGATATACTGATGAAACAACTGCACTTCATACTGTCATTGGAGCCATAGGCGTGTGCATGAGGTGCCGGGCGTAGGCGCCATCATGGTCATCATGGTCACCCCCTCTGCTTAGCAGACATGCTAAGCAGCAGGGTGAACTGACAGATAATGTTGAAAGAAAATGGGGAACATTTCTAAGCTGTAGAAGGGATGCATCCCTTCTGATCAATGAAAGATTAAAAGAAAGGGAGCTCAGTGGCTGGCAGAAGTAAATAAAAAAGATAGAAAAGCACCTGCTAAGTTTAGGAACCATGTAAACTCCCTCAGAAATGAGATGAGCCTAGAGCAGAGTTTTATAACTACAGGCCCAAGGTGCTAGGCTAGAAGGGGACGAAGCTATTGATTATATAAGAACAAGGGTGACAGAAAAATTTCACCAAAGAAGTACTTTATGCACCACAATAGACAACGACTAATCAAGTGGTGCAATGGCTCCATTTTCACAACGAGAGTTGGAAAGGGCTGAGAAAAGGGGTTCCTAGTAGTACATCAACAGGCCCAGATGGCATTCCAATTAGGCTGATAAAGACATTAGGTCCGAAGTCTAAGCAGGCTTTGAGAGAGGCAGTGAGCCACAATAATAATCGATGGTGAAGTTCCCGATGGATGGAAACTTAGCAGGATGAGCATGATCTATGAAAGGAAAAGGGGACAAAGCTGACATAAACAACTACCGTCCTATAACAGTGACATCAGTGGTCTACAGGCTGGCCGATGCAGATTATAAAGGAAAGACTGCAGCATAGATAGAGGAATGAGGGGGTGCTGGGGAACTGCAGAAATTGGTTTCGGAAGCACAGGGTGGTGGAAGATAATCTGTTCTCACTGACGGCAGTGCATCGAATAGGAGAAAAAGAACACGGGCCCCTGTGGCTAGCATTTTTGGATTTCAAGGGAGCGTACTATAGCGTGGTTCAAGAGGAATTGTGGGGAATACTGGACACACTAGGCGTGTGGAACATGTATTCACTAATCTTTTAAAGGGATATCTATAAAGGTAACAAGGTAGTTATAAAAGTGAGAAAAACAGGTATCCAAGCCTGCAGAGGTAAACGGGGGCTCAGGCAGGGTGGTCTTTGTCACCTTTATTATTCATGATGTACTTACAAGGATTAGAGGCAAAATTAGAGGCAAGTGGACTGGGTTTCAACCTCTCTTTAGTCAAACAAGGAAAACTTATTGATCAGGCACTACCAGCAATAATGTACGCAGATGATATAGTGCTAATGGCCAACAAACAAGGAAGATTTGCAAAAATTGATGGACCTCTGCGGTAATGACGGAGATAGGTTAGATTTTAGATTACAGTAAAGAAAAATGAGCAGTAATGATTTTCAATGACAATGAAGGTAGTGAGCTTAGAATACAGGAGGTCACGCTAGAGATAACAGATAAATACAAATATCTGGGCGGTATGGATAAGCAATGGGACCGAGTATCCGAGGGGAACACGAAATATACGTGACGACTAAGGTAACAGAAACGCAGCAGTCATGAAAAATAGGGCACTGTGGAATTACAACAGGTATGATGTTGTGAGAGGAATATGGAAAGGGGTCATGGTTCCTGGCTGACGTTCGGTATGCGGTCTTGTGCATGAGATCAGAAGTTCAAGCAAGATAGAAATTAAGCAACGTGGAATAGGTAGGCTTGCTTTAGGAGCTCACGGGAATACACAAATCAGAGAGTACAAGGTGATATGGGATGGACATCATTTGAGGACAGGGAAGCAGCAAGCAAGATAAAATTTGAGAAGCGATTGAGAGAAATGGGGGAGGAGCGTTGGGCTAGGAAGGTTTTCAGCTACTTGTACATGAAGAATGTCGATACAAATGGAGGAAGCGAACCAGGAAGAATGGGTGGGAGAATGGGTATGATTAATAAGTCCGCACTAGAGATCTATCAAACTTTAAGCAAGGAAATTGCCAAGGAAAGGAATCTATGATAATACTCGGGGTAGTTTCTCTACTGTTTGAGGCCAGGACGAGGGGAGTACTGCGAACCAAGACATATCAGGCCAAATACCAAAGGGTAGACACAGTCTGCAGTGCGTGTGGAGAGGAAGAAGAAACTGCCGAACACTTGATAATGTTCTGTAAAGGGCTTCACCCTATAGTTCAGGATGATGGCGCAGAGTTTTTCAAAGCACTGCTGTTTAGGGACAGGGAGGGCAAAATATACTTTAAGCGGGTAGACTTAACTAGAAGGAGGTTATCTGATTGGTGGCTAAAGTCAAGGCACGAGTGAAAATTAAACTCTTCACTGCAAAGTACGAATGCTCAAACTGACTTTTTAAAGAAAAAAAATAAATCTAGTTTTGGTTCATTAAATATTACGGCTTGGTGGCGCTAGCCACCGCCTGATCTAAAGGGTGCAGCCATATCCATTCATCCAAGGGGAGGGGCGCCGAATCAGACATAAAATGACATAATAGGGAGGAGGACACTGCGACAAACCCTCGCTCCCCCCCCCCCCGCCTGAAGGCAAACAGTGTGCGCACGATGATCACCAGAGCGCGTTAACGCGCTGTCAGCCATGCACTTAGCTTTCCTGTATAAACTTATCAACTGTCCTATGTTCATTGCATAACAAAGTTATTAAGAAAAATGTGGATGCGTATTCGAGATTATTTTAACTCATCCCCAAAGATTACACGATTTCTTTCTTTCTATATCTCTCTTTCACTTTCGTTTTTAATAATATATAAAACCAGCATGCATGAAGCAAAGAGTGAATCCAGTCGCACAACACGGGACACAAGCTGAACACCTAATCTACAAGAAAGGTGACGTAATGCGATCACGCTGAAAGTCGGCAAACGGGAACATCGCTTTCAGTGGCAGATTGTGTTTCTCTCACAACTAATAGTAACGTTCGGAGACCTTCAAGTGTGCATCCATTCGGCAATGGGCGACGTATTTACTACGAGTAGGTTGCAGTCAACGCTTCTTATTTGCCGACAATCGGCTCACGCCGCTCTCAAAAAGCGCCGCTGCGTACATTTGTATGGGCGCCGCCGGCCGCCTATTCACACTAGCGCGGGTGACTGTGCGGTTACCTGTAGCCATATCTGTAGCTCAATATCGGGGTGAATATCAGAAGGGTATCACGTGACTGCGAAGGGAGTGTGAAAGGGAGAGGCCATAGCTGTGGTGGCATAGCTGATATGCGCCGTTTTGCCATCACGTTTGCCGAGATAGTTTGAAGGGAAGACGCCACAGCTGGCACCGTTTCAGGGGTACTGATGAATCAACGTGCGGATGCCACGAGTATGAGCCATTAAGAGCTTTGCCTTAAAGCTTTATGGTTGTCCTTGCTGGGGTCAAGGGAGGCGGGGAACGGGAGACAGGTAACTTAGAAGTGTGGCAGCTTGGGCTAGTTGTGTATGGCATGACGATAGTTATAGCGCGAGAACAAAACGACGACACAGAGACAAGAAGGACACGAAAGACACGAGCGCTAACTACCAACTGAGTTTATTGCGCAGAGCACGAAAAATATAGAGGAGACAGTAACCATGTGATAAAAACCATATGGCACAAAGCAGAACATGAGTAAGAAAAACAAAACAAACAACACAAAACAAAAGCACTGAAAAACAGCAAAGAAAAATCTAGAAGAAAACGAAACAGAGAGGTAAAGATAATATAACTACCTGCCCGCACCGAAACCTTCGAGGAACCTGCGTTCCTTCTCGGACAAAGCCACGGAGGGCTTGCTAATACAAGGCACCTGTTCGCGTGCCATCTGTCGCGGCCTCGACAATCACTCGGGTGCTTTCATCTCTGTGTTTGTACAGCGTCGCTGTGTCCTTGAAGAGGGGAACACAATTGCACTCAGTGCAATTGTGTTTTTGTTTTTCTTACTCATGTTCTGCTCTTTGTGTCATATGGTTTTTTCACATGGTTACTGTCTCCTCTATATATTTTCGTGCTCTGCGCAATAAACTCAGTTGGAAGTTAGCGCTCGTGTCTTTCGTGTCCTTCTTGTCTCTGTGTCGTCGTTTTGTTCTCGCGCTATCACTATCGTCAGGGGAGACAGACCTTACAAACGCCCCCCCCCCCCCGCCTGACGTAAATATATATCAACACCTCTAATGTGAACATGTAAAGCTGGCACAGTATGATGTCATACGTGGAGAAGCCTGCCTAAGCCACCTTCGTACGTCAGTCGCTCGTGCGCAGAGGGGAAAAGTAGTGTGAGCATTATTTATGTACTCCATGTACTCATTTGTACATTCTCATCATCAACACGCTGGTGTGCGTTTGTGGGCATCGAGTAAGAAAGAATTGGTTGTGGAATTACCAACTAACAGGAATTGTATCTTATTGCTAGTCGCAGTTGACTGCCATGATATGTCAGGAGCATTGAAGTTACCCATGAGCCATAGGTCAGAATAAACCAAGGAGGTTCTATAGAAGATATAGTACAGAACTTCCTTGGGAGAAGTTCTGCGTGTACATAGAGTTTCATACAATAATGAAACTCTATGTCCATGTGTAAAAATGCATTCTGGCCAGATAGAAGTAGCTGAACCTGAAGTGCAATACGGCGCGATATGCTTGTCAGTGATCTCTTTTCAAGATAGACATCACTTCACACCAAACTGACTCTAGTTCAGTCATAGACTTATTTACACAATGGTTTAGACCAGATTTTAGAAAAAAATGGCCACACCACCTACTCAGCCGCGATCGTGGCCTCGATGGTGGTTCTCTTTTCACCATATATATCAATGGTGAGCCAAGGTTCTGTGATGCCTAAATTAAAATGATAAGTGGACTCCCGATGATTCGTTGCTTAATTGGAATTTTCGGTTAATTAGAATCCAACAAGTGGTTCTATCATTTTTGCATGCATGCCTTTAGGAAAGAATGTTCAGTAATTTATAGTTAAAAGCTCGTTGTGTCTTAAATTAGAAGTTTTTCAGTCGATAGCCTTGAGGCGATTGTAACTTTTAAATGAAACTGGGGATTTTTATGGGCCAAAACAACTGTCTGACTACGCTGTTGTCGCCATCGCCACTGCCCGCAACGCCACGGCCGGTGTAGCGGCAATGTGGTTTAGTCAACGCCGGAAGCCGGAGCAAAGCTTCGCAAAGATCGCACCGGCTAACTAGATTTTTGTTGTGGTACGTCGGGTGCTTCAGCCACACCTGTTTGGTATTAGGTGTTCCCTGTTTCAACCCGCGTACTGAGTTTGACATGGAGTTAAAAACAGCGCGACAGTACGCTGGCGGAAAAGAATGCTAAAACACACACACACAGTGCTGTGTGTTTGCGTTCCGCTTCGCGTTCGTCCCGTCCAGTTGCGCTGTTCGAACCACGACTTTTCAAACATGCATGATGGTTCCGACTAGCCCGCCAACGCATTGTGGGTTGATTCCGCACGTGTTTCCGCAACGCTGATGTTGAGTGTTGTGGGTGGCTACATTTGATGGCAACTCGCGGCTTCTACCGAACGCTTGACCTGGCGACTAAAGTCGAACATCTTGAACGAGGTTGACCCGGGAGGCACCGCCAACCTAGACATAGCACGAAAGTACGGCCTCGGATTTCATCAAGTGCGAACAGGTGAACTCGACGACAGTAGTTTTGGGGCTGTTCTTAGTGACGCCCGTTTGGAAAAAATCGTTACTGTGGATAGCGACGTCGTTCAATGCGGTCCGCTAACGAACAGAAAAATTGTGCAGTTGGTTAGGCTAGTGGACGACGACATAGAGACGAACCGCCACCACGGGCTACCGATGTTGGTGGGGGTCTTGCTCTTGCGCTGCGGTTCTTATGTTTGTTTTAAAGACAATGCTGAAAAAGCCCTTCGATATGTGCAGTGCCTGGGAAATTTGCTAGTCGCAGCCAGACTCGGCAAGAAAAGATGACAGGCTACCTGATAACTCTCAGGTTTCAAGCAATGAAAGTGCAGTTTTTGTGCCTTTTGCGCGCGGACGATGCAAAGACTTCACAAAGGCGGCACAACTACACAGGCAAAGTTTCTTGCTAAATTTGGCGACAGTCTGGCACACTGACTCCTGCATGTCTGTCAACACTTTATGCAACACCAAGCAGAATTGTCCCATTTGCCTTAATTGGAAGTTCGTTTAAAAAAAAAAATTGTGGTTCCCGTGAATTTCATATTAATGGCAATCGACTTAAGTAGCACTCGTTTTAAGGCAGCCTCTGCTAATTGCCATTTAATTGCTGACTTAGAAGTGTACTTTTGTTGCCTAACTCTCTTATTGAGAAATCCTAAGGTATCGCTGTCTAGGCAAACACACTTTGAAATCAGATATTACATATCATTTTCCGAAATTCTAATGTTTTAGTTCATGTGTGCTCCAAC